>KZ994715.1:0-10072 GCA_003614705.1 Blyttiomyces helicus | reverse complement strand
CCTCGCTGACACCAAAGTTAGTTGTGGTAGTGCACGAGGCTCCCTCCTCAGACTTCTCACCACCTTCCCAGACGTCCGAGCCTAGCTCATGGCTCCCGTCACTTGGGGTTATATCCAAGCCAAGCACGAACCTCCCAACTCTTAGAGCCAAGCCAAGCGTGTAGCTCCCTACGCTTGGAGTTCTGCGGACCACGACTGGAGTCCCGGTGACGAGGGCAGGCAACGCCCCTTCACCCAACCAGCAGGTAACTAAATTTTGAGCCAAGTGCGAGGCCCCCAATGCTCGTCCAAGACAAGAGCGAGACTCTCGATGCTTGGGGCAAAGCCAATAGCATAGCTCCAGTCGCTTGGGGTTCTGGCGACAACATCTGTAGTCCCCGTGATGCAGGGAGGCAACAACCCCACAGCTGACCACCAGAAAACTGGCTTTTAAGCAGACATATAGCTCCGGATGCTTGCTCACCTCCCAAGTAGAGCAAAGCCGTGTGGGCAGAGCACCAAGCCCCCTACACCCAGAAGAGTTAAAGCAGTGCACCAAGCTCCCTACACAACCCAGCTCCTGACGCTCACTGGGAGGGAGTTGAGACCAAGCGCAAAGCTTCCAATAATCCCCTTTTAAGTAAGAATCCTTGGAACAAAAAGGGGGCGAAATACCAATCTAGGAAGGGTGTTTGCGCAACCACTCTCCGTAGGCGTGTTGATGATTGTACTGAGAGGCTCGCAGGTAGTCGCGTCTTTGCGCCAGCCTAGCCATTTGACTTCACAGTCTTGCCAGAAGAGTTTGTTCTTCAGGGCTTGTCCTTCGTTGCATTGATTGACGATGCGCTCGACATACCATTTATCCTTGCCAAGGATTTGTACTGGGTAGGGAAGGAGGAGGGAAGCGTCCTTATGGGACGCCAAGGTAGAAGGGTTGAGGTATTGCTCAAGAATGATAACATGGAAGTAGGGGTATACCTTGCCAATTTTTGAAGAGCCGAGATTGATTTTATATTTGTCCGGGGTAGGGTCTGATGCAAGGATAGCAAACGGGCACGTCCAGCCTGGCATGAACTTGCGGGGTAGCGTTAGCCTCAGGGTGATGTTGATTCCCTTGAGGTTCAGCATTACCTTGTAGCCGATCTTGTAGCTTATGTGGACACGGCCAATGTTGAAGTCGCGGGTGTAACAAGCCTGTGCGTCCTTCATCTTGTACACAACGATGTTCTGGATCGCGTCTTGGTTGGCAACATAGCGGTCGAGTTCAGTGCAGACTGCCTTATCTTTGGGTCTTATGAGGAGCAAACTTAAGGGATAGGGGAATGTAGCCTCGTTAGGTTGGAAAGGGGTGTAGCCCACTGCTGCGGGCGGGGCAGCTGCCGATGCAAAATTCCAGGAAGGGGAACAACAACTCCCAGTTTGACCCAGGGTGCTTCTTATGATTGCACATCATATGCTCAAGCATCTGGATCATCCGGTGGCAATTTCAGTCCATTTGTTGATGGCATGACGTAGCGACAGAGCCTTTGATGCAAGCCATCTCGATGAAGGAAGGCTTCCTGGAAGTTTGAGATGATCCACAGGTTGCAGTCCATTACAAAGATGTCCAACTTACCAACCTGAGCGTAGACCAGGAATTGTAGAGGCTCGTGAATGGCCTAGCTGGAGTCTTCTTGGAGGTAGGAACAAGGATGACACAGCAGCCAGTGTAGTCAGTGATGCACACGCAGAGGCAAAGTTGTTCCTTGAAAGGCCCACACGCAACGGGGCATGAGAACTCCTCCATCCCAACCTTCTTCCAATACTCCTCTGGATAGAGAAGGGGTGTGAGAAACCTGTAGTGGCTCTTTGGGTCCCTGTACCCCTGAGTGTCAGGACAGCTCAACCCGTAGTCCCCTATCTGGTTGTACGTACCCGGCCAACGCCACTCAGCCACCACATTTGCCACCGTTTTGGAAATACCCTCGTGTCTGCCCTCAGTAACCTGTTTGTGATAGCGAGCTAGGACTTCAGGTCGCATGACCTCAGGGACACAGTGTCGGTCCTCCTAGCAGAGGAAGCCATCACGGAGCAGGTTTTTCTTCAGGTCTGCTGTGCGCATTGCCGGGGTAGATGCATCGAGGTGTGGCTTGATATTGATAGCTTAGCTGTTAGTTTCAAGGTACTTGTGGGGCTCTTTGGCAGATGCAGAGTCCTCGAAGGCAGGGGGGTTATTGGGCCCCTGGAGGTGTTTAACCTGCAAGACCAAGGACTAGCTATCAGGTATTTTCTGCAGGGGGCTGTCAGCAGTGGCGTTGGGGCGGTCTTGGCATGAGATGCAGCGTGGGATGCACTGTGGGGCTCAAGAGAGCAGGTCTGCAATGGTGTTGAACTGTGTCGGTAGGTACTGTTTGTAAAAGTTGAAGCTTTGTATCGACTCAATCCATCCTGTTTGCCTTTGTCTCAGCTTCAGTTGGGTGTTCAGGTATATCAGTGACTTGTGGTTGGTGAACACCCTGAATGGGTGCCCAATGAGCTGGTGCCAATTGGCTTTGATGACTTTGACAAAGGCTAGTACTTCTTTTTCTTGGACAGTGTAGTTCAGTTGCGCTGATTTCATCTTGCGGCCAAAGAGGCTAATATGTCGAAGGCACGGAGGGTTAGTCAGGCCTTTTTCTGTTGTGGGCAAAGGCGAAGGAATTTGCTTCATTCCCCTGGCCGCTTGGGCTACTCATCCTCCGATGACAAAGTCGGATGGGTCTAAGAACAGGAAAGTTGGCTTGGTGGGGTCACAGCGCGCTAGGACTGGTGCCGTGCAAATGGCAGCTTTCAGGTGTTGAAATGGCTGTTCCTCCTCCGCCGTCCATTGGAACGGTATGTTTCCGGATTGCAGGTGTGATAGGGGGAGCGCTATCAACGAGTAGTCACTGATGTAGTTATAACTTGTAGAGCTCACGTAGTTAGTGAACCCAAGGAAGGACTGAATGAGAGTGATGTTTAGTGGGGTGGACCATTGGCGGATGGTCACGATCTCTGATGGTAGGACTGACACACCGCCCATTCCGAGTTCATGAATTTGACGCGCGATCGACCCCAGTGGCACTTTCACGGCTTGGTGTTGAGTTGTTTTTCAGCCAGGATCCGTAGTAACTCATGAAGGTGGTTCTTGTGGTCCCAGGATGAGGTCGCGGTGGATCGGAGCTATGATGAGGGGTAGTGACTACAATTTGAGCACATCCTTGGTGAGTGGGTCCTGTAGGCTGATGTTGACGCAGGCCCTGTAGGAGGCAGATTCTTTGCTAAGAGGGGTGAGCTCAACACAAGATGGGCGGAGGATTTGACCTTGCAGATTCGGTGTAGCTTTATGTAAGAGTTGGAGACGACGAACGTTTTGCACCCGTAGTTGATGATGATTCAAACAAACCGCCTGTTAAATCGGCCATGGACGACATATGGGTTGAAGACTACAGGGGCGAGGAGAAGGTTTTTGCAGGAGATCAGTGCCCTCTTGCCATCTGCATATCTGTCAATGAGGTCTGCACTAATACCCTGGGAACCCACTGGGGGAGTGTCTGTCTCCTCCAGCGGCCTGAAATATCCTGTATCCTGCCTGTCACCTGAATTGCCTCGCATCCTGGGCTGGTCAGTCCAATCCCTGTCCATATTCAGGTTGAAGTGCTTGCTGATTGTTGGTCTCAACTTCCACCTGGTTAACACTCACGTAGGGGGCTAGCTTGCGGTGGACGTCGGCGTTGGTGACAGTTAGCTTGATTCCCATCTCCTGGATGCCTGATCCTCAGCCGCACCCCTTGCCTGTGACTCCATGCCCGTTCCGGCGGGGTACGCCTGTGGAGCAGTTGACGTGGTTTGCATCATATGGGGAGCCGCATTCCTTGGTGTAGTGGCTGCGACGTCTCCAGCGGTCGCACATGGTGTCCCAGGTTGGGTTTCCATAGCGTGGCGCAAATCCACAACGGTAGATGCCGCCGTTAATCTGGTGCCGCCCCAGCTGCCTCAGGTGGCAGGAAAGGGGTCACAGCATTCGCCGGGTCCGCTCCCTTTACCCCTAGCCTGCTCCTCCTATCCTTCCCCTGTGGCACCTCCCTTCCCATACCCCTTCACCACTTTGCTCCTTTCGCCATTGGGAGTGAATTGCTTGGCAAACCTATCCTCCTCCTGCCTCTCCTCCATTGCCTCTGTCGACAGCTTTTTCCTGTTGGTGTGCCCGTACTTGGTGTACAAGCGCACAGCCGCCGATCCTACCATCTCCAGGTCCACCTGCATCTCCTGCTCCCACATAGGCTTCTCGTTTGGGACCACCAACTTGTAGAGCTTGGAGCTGACGGGGTTGGCGCTGTAGCGCAGCAGGTCCCTGCAGAGGTCGATGTAGTCAAGCTCCAGGATCTTCTTTTCGTCTTTATGCGAGTGCGCCTGGTCCGCAATGCTCTTCGGCTTGCAGAACCTGATGTTGATCTTGTTAAGGCTTCCGTTGAGGCGGATCTTCCTCAGCTCGCGGCAGGTGGCGTTAATAATGTTCTTCGGGTAGAACTGCTTCGCAAACGCTTTGTTGAAGTCCTTGATGGTCAGGAAGACACCATATTCCTCGTATTCCTTTAAGCAGGCGCAAAGCCAGGTGTTGGCGCCTCCATATAGGAACGGCTCAATGAGTCAACACTTGTCTTTGTCGGGGTAAGTTGAGTAGGTTTCGATGTAGGCTTTGATGGCGTCTGAAAAGTTGACTGTCATCTTGATGTTGTGTTCTTGGGCAGTAAACCTGGGAACCTGCTCCTTGCGCACAGTGCGGGTGGCCTTGAGCGTCTCGAGGGCGAGGGGGTTCATCGGTGGCGGCGGGGGTGTTGGGGGCTGCACGACCATCAGGAACTGGGCAAACTCGGCCGGTGTCATTTTCAGACTGGCGGGAGCAGGTGCAGCGCTGCGTCCATCTCCGCTTCGGCGTCCTTGTCCTCAAGGCATGGAGTATAAGATGCAGGAGAGAGAGGGAAGGGTGTGGGTTTGTGCACGTCAACGTAGGGGGAATGTAGTGCGTGGGGTTCCCTTTGGGGAGGTACTTCTCTTTTGGGTTTCAAAGGGCTGGGGATTCAGAACTAGTGGTGCTACCATGTAGTAAACCTTGTACTATTGCTAGGGGTTTGCACTTCCTTTGAGCCCGGTTTCTCAGGCAATGTGTCAAAGTCGTAATTCCGTTGGAAGACATCCGTGATCATCGTAAGGATCGAAGCTCTCTCGCACTATCGTTGCGCTCTCATTGCAGCAACCAGTTGGGGGAATAATAGTCGCGCTTGAAATGGAATGTGCTGTTTTTAAGTTTTACTCAAGGGTAGTACCGAAAGAAAGGAAAAAGATTGTCGATCTTTCGAAGACGCTCGCCGCAACACATACAGAAATCAGCTTGAAGCGTGCCACATTGAGAAATCAGTGGACAAAATGCATGTCATTTTTGAGCTATTGGGATGTAAGCGAACGATCTTCTTTGAAGCTGTCTTGGGGGGGATATCCCTTGCACTCATCCCCTCCTCATGCGAGAGGAGAGACTCAAGAGAGTGAGGAGCATGATGCAGATGGGGAGTAATATTGTTTTGCGATAACAAACCCCAGGAGACGGCGTCTCCATCCCCCCCTCCTCACCTCCTTTCAGCGCCCACTGTCATATCCAGGAGAACGCGGGACGGAAGCTAATTAAAAATCCCAGAAACGGGCTGTCCGTCCTTGCTGCCCTCTCACTTAGGCCACAGGAGAGACCCAAGACAAAGATGCAGATGGTAAGGTTTTTTGAAGAAAAAAAAATGTTGCCAGGGAGATGTTGACGGTTGGGCAGAAACGAATTCCGAAGTCGCCGTGCTGCTTGCGTATCTCATCGATTCTGCGGCTCGTTTCCGATAGGGTAGGAAAAATGATGGAATGGATGGGATGTGTCTATCTCTTCTGGTGTGTCGTAGTCTCATTTGCAGTCGGATATTGTGTTATCTCTCTTCACAGCGAAGCGGATGCGGAGCCCGAAGCCCCTACGAGCGGCGGGAGCAACAAGTGCTCTCAGATTGGGGCAAGGAAGTGGTGGAGAGGGAAACGATGTAGGGGGCATGTTTAACAGGAAGTGAACGGCCGAAACAAGACAACGGGGAGAAGCTGGCGGAGACGTGAGAAATCTGCATAACAGCAGAAAGAGTTTGTTTAAACAGGCCGTCATGATATGGGGGGCCCACCCCCGTCGTTTTTCAGTTCAAGAAAAGGACAAAATGGTCGGAACTGGATGATCCAGTCCGCTCTTGATTCCTCTCCCAATTCAACCCTCCACCGCTCTCCTCGCTGACCCACTCAAGCTCTGCCATGCCCGCCCAGCCTGGCATCAAATCCCTGGTCCCGTCCCTGCTACCTCCTCTGCTGATCTCGCACCGTCCGTCATCCCGACTATCGCAAAACATCGCACCATCGCATTCTTCACCAGCGCCTCCATTCGAGTTCCGGTTGATCCTCACGAATCCTACCGGTGCCCGTTTGCGGACTCGGTGGATGGGGGACTTTTGACCGTGGTGGACGTTCCCCCTCACGAGGAGACAACGGGATCAACCCTTCACTCCCCTTTCGAACTGTAAGCCCGTCCCCACACCCTTAAATTCCGCGTAACCCCCCCCCCCCCCCCCCCCCCCCCCCTCGCTACTCGCTCGTTACGCGCCCTGTTAATTTGCTTTTCTATGTATCTGACTTCTGGTCCGCGGCTTTTATCGTCTTGCTGTCTTTGCCGTTATGAACTGTTCACGTATGGTGTATGTATTTGCGCCGCTCACCACCTTCCACCGTAGTCAATCAAGGCTGATTGAAGGCCTCTCAACGGCGGAATGGCGAGGACGATGTTGGTGCGCTGGTCGTGGACCTAACCGCGAAGCAATGAAGAGGATAATGTCAGGATTGACCCCAGCAACTGTTTGCGCGGCTTAGCCCGCGCCCAGTCAAATTTGGATACCCCACTCGGATAGCGGCCAGGGCTCCGGGACGCACCTCCGACATCGGACATTTCTTTTTTCAAGAGCCATGAAAGATGCAAGTGCTCTCGTCGTTGACGTTTGCACCAGTGAAATCCTTCAGTTCAACTCCTTCAAGAACACACCTCCGAGTCCTGCCATGACCAGACACACGAAAATGGCGCGCAAGACGCACGTTGAGGCCTCGGGCTTCTCTGTGCAGCCGCTCGTCCCCGCCGCGAAACCCACCCTGGCCCCGAAAGCACACTCCGACCCCGTCCAGGGAACGAAGCGTAAAGCGGACGCACCCGCCGCGTCCGAAGCTCCCGCGCCCGTCGAGAAGGCAGCCAGCGCCGGCTCCGGAGAGGCTGAACAGGAACCCAAGAAGAAGAAGATGCGTCACAGGTCCAAGGTGGCGCCCAAGGAGGGAGACGCAGAAGGTGGTGCTGACGCCGGGCTCTCTGAAGCCGCCAAGGCTTTCGCTAACGCTGGGTCGAAGCAAGGTGCGCTTTCGTCTCAAGAGGGTGGACGCTTGCTGTGCGGGCGCATTGCGAAGGAGGGGGGGTGGATTCAGCGACTGCGAGCTTCCCTGGCCTGGACGCGCGCTTTCGGTGGGAGCGGTTTCGAAGAACGGTATAAAGTCCGTCTCAGCTGACCTCCACCCTATCTCCTCTGCTTGTTTTCAGAACGTGACATCCTCAAGCGCCGGACGAGACGCGAGAGGCTGAAGGAACGAAAGATGGTAAATTGCTTTTTACATCATTCCTCGCGGCCAGCCTTTTTTTCCTTTCTCGGGTCCCACTCTTACATTATTGCTTACCCCTGCTTTTATCTACCAAGGTTTGCTTTCTCTGCCGGAAAACAGGCCACTCGATCAGATTCTGCCCCACTCCGGGCGCCACGTCGCTCGAAGATGCTCCCGAGACTACGGTCGAGGGCATTTGCTATAAGTGCGGGTCCGGGGAGCATCGGTCTGCGCAGTGTCGGAAAAAGGTTCATCCTGGTATGTCTTACACGTTCGATAGCGGGGATGGGGGCGGGCTGGTGTTGCGGAAACGCAACTATAAGAGATTTCAGGTGTGTGTACCTATCACTTAACACGAGCTTTTCTATTCCTCTAGATAATCCGTACCCATTCGCCCAATGCTTTGTGTGCAATCAGCAAGGACACCTCGCTGGCGCTTGCCCGCAAAACGATAAGGGGCTGTACCCTCAGGGCGGTGGGTGTAGATTCTGCGGTTCCGTCAGGCATCTTGCGAGGGATTGTAAGCCTGCCCAGCAAGGTAAGCATCTTTTGATACGACAACGTTTCTTGGCCTTGACCTATTCCTATTCTTCTCGATCGCCTCTTCCCATTAAATCTTCCTCCTAATAGAAGCGGGAGTGACAACGCTTGGTAAGATCGATCTTGCGCAAGGCGCGGATGACGATGATGTCTTCGTAGCACTCCACAAGATCCAGGGGGAGAAGACGGCGAAGAAGATGGCGAACGCCTCCTTGCCACCAAAGGCTGCGGGCGCCCCGAGCAAGGCAGCCGCGAAGAAGAAGGTGGTCACGTTCTGACCTCCTTTTTTTTCTCTGCGGTGCGATCAACCGGGCGACGGGAGTTCGTTTGCTATTTATTCATTCATTATTCATGTGCACATTTGAGGCTTCCAACGCATTTTCAATCGCAAATCACTTTTTATCATACACATGGTGCACTCTCGCGCGAGGCGGCCACGGGCTGTAAACACCACGGGCTGTCTATACTGGCGCCTCCCCAACGTGCCCCTCTTACTGATTCTACATATTCTTCATCGCGGTCAGATCCGGTCCATGTGCGCCGTTAACCCCATCGATGCGAGTTCCTGCCGGTATCTTTAATGAGGGAGAAATGTGCGTCGGAACGAGGATGGCTTCAAGAACGTCATCTGCGCCGGCCAAACGGACTGCATCGTATGCACTTACTTTTCTGCATCTTGGTCCAGCAGCTGCTTCAGCTCCTGCCGACGCCTGTTCATCAGTTCGATGTTGGCCGCCACCAGCTCGTATCGCATCCTTTGTCAATAACGAAGACGCACGCAAGCGGAATCCGTGGCCATCTTAGTTCTGATCGAAAATAATCTAAAAATCCAGAGCCTCGCTCGCCACTCCGACCCCCAACTTACGTCTCCTTGGACCGCTTCATGTCGCTCTTCCACGCGACTCGGATGGCATCATCTTGCCACTGAGACACAAGCGCCGCCTCCTTGTTGCGACGAGTCATCTTCGACTGGTTGATGAGGAGCGACTCCGCCTTTTGGGGTGCGTGGTATGCGGGAATGGCACGTGAGTGTCAAGGTTCCCGTCCACGGCTCTCGGCCTTCACCGAAAATGGAACGGATACTTACTTTGAGCCGCTTGATGAAATTGATTTCTGCTTGATTCGCCAGCGACATGGTTACGAGGTCGAGGGGAGGTCAAGGAAGGGTGATGGGATACTTAAACAAGAGGTTTGGAGAAGAGCAGCGGCGAGGTGCCCGAGAGAGCGCGTCAGTTGCTGTGCCACACTCGCCGTTCGCCGCGAATGCGCGCGTCCGCCTTGCACACTAGGGCGTCACGGACCGGCCCCAAACAGAAGAAGCCACAGGTGGCCGGTCCTTCTCAAGTTGAGTGGCAGGTGACTACCGGAGAAAGAACCATAGAGAACCGAGGATTGGCGCACGCCTGAACCCACCATGAAGGCGGCGAGGTCGCCGCGGCCGAGTTGAGTCCAGCCGCAACAGCATCGCCTCCCTCCTGACCAAAAGACCTCCCATCAATTGCCACCGCACAACTCCCAACCTCGAAGCTCCACGGCTCACTAAATGATACAAAACCATGTTATGCGTCCCGTCTCTATAAACCCCAACTCCGACCGACGCCAACGTGCACCCCCCCGATCCGACTCCCAACTCTTTGTTTCTAGCAGACACTCGTGATTCTCGTCTTCGTACACATTTCTTCCTACTTGGGTGTCTTGAATTGTTTTTAAAAGATGAACTCGCCCTCCGTCGTGTCCGGCACAAAGAGCTCGTACTCTGAGTGCTTGCAGCGGAAGGAAAAGGTCGGGGTGGCTTCTTTACTGTATATGACACTCGGTGTGTCTATCGGGGGGTGGGTGAGGGTTGAGGTAG
>KZ994714.1:0-10076 GCA_003614705.1 Blyttiomyces helicus | reverse complement strand
CCCAGTCTAGACCCCTTCTACTCCTCTTCTCTCCCTGCCTCCTGTTGCTTGCACCTAGGCAACTCCCTCTTCAAGTCCAGCCATCAAGTTCACAACCTCGAGACTCCAACATCAAGCCTGCTGCCCCTGACACATAGCAATGGAGATGCTGTTGCGCCCTACTTGATGACCCGGGCACTGGACTTCGTCATTGCCCAAGAGGCATTTGCCTGGCTTGATGTTCAGCTTGTGCTTGAGCAGGATCACTTGGAGGTGTCGCCTATGTTCTTTGTTCGAAATTTGAGTAGATTAGGATGTCATCGAGGTTGGAGATGACAAACTTGTCAAACAGATGCCTGAGAATGGAGTTCCTGAAGCGTTGGAAGCAGGCCCGGTTGGTTAAGAGTCTGAACGGCATGACTAGGAAATTGAAGTAGCCCTATCTTGTTCAAATTACTGTTTTCTCAATAGTATCATTCGCAACCCGGATTTGATGGTAGGCATCTTTGACGTCCACAAGGGTGAAGTATCTGGCTTCAGCTAATCAGTTGCGCACCTCCGGGAGGCTCGGAATTAGCGTCCGATCTTGCTTGATGACAGAGTAGAGGCCATAATAGTGGGGGCATAGTCTCACACCGCCATATGTTTTCTTGGCAAATACAATGGTCACTCCCCATGCCGACCAAGAATGCCAGATCCATCCCTTTTCCAGGTAGCAATACCCTAACCTATGCTTCCTTAATTCGTCTAGCTCATCCTGGGGGAGGGGGCGAAGCAGGTAGAATTTGGGCTGAGCGTCTTTGAGGAGTTCAAGCGAGAAGTTGTGCTTGCCTCGATCAGGCGGAAGGTCAACATTTGGCTTGAACAGGGTCAATTCCTTTATTTGTTGATAAGTTCTTTGAGGCGGCAGTCCTGTCTGTTTGTTGCAACTTCGACTGACGGTTTCAGGTTGATGTGATGGTGGAGCTCCTTTGGAGTGGCAAGAGGAGCAGTACGGATCTCAACGACATTCAAGTTGTCAGGGCTGTGTTCCGGGGTGCACTGGACAACGTATTCAAATTTTCCGTGCTGCCATTCTTTGAGGAAGTGGTTGGGCTTCATCTCTGTAGTGCCTAGGATAGAAATGAATTGAGGGGGTTCAGGATCCAAGAGTCCATTTTCATGGCTTAAGATGATGGCAAAAATTTAAGCCCTGGGGCGAGGGCGATACTTCTCTGATTCCAGGAGTAGAGGTATTTCCCATCCGCGGGGGACCAGTTGCGAGGGTATGTTCAATTTTCGCATTTGATGTTCGAAATCTATAGCTGGTCTTGTGCCACCATGAGGCCAAGCAGTAGTGAGTCCTTGCAACTGCTTAGCTAGAGGGAGGCCAAGGAATAAGTTCTTATCTGATGAAGGTGAAGACAAAAAGTAGTGCCTTGAGCTCGGCTAAGTTCCTCGAGGCTGGGTCTAGCAGACAGATGTCAGGGCAAGTGATGAAGGTGGATTGCGATGATTTGCCGCAAGCTGCTAGGTCAATTTGAAGGAGTCAGGAGGACTTGACTTTGCCGTAGGGACGCTTAGCAATGAAGCCGTTGGACACATCTAGCGTGTTGCATTGGGAGTCTATGAGGATCCTTGCAAAGTGACCATTGAAGCAGGCATGTATGGCAAGAGGATCGACGATGAGGGGCTCAATAGATTCCTTGACCAAAGGAGTAAGGCTAGCTTTGTTGCCTATTTTATTCTCTTGATTTCCGCCAATTCCCTTCTTATGCGCCAGCAAAGTAGGGTTCTCCGCTGGCGCCTTCAAAAACTGGAGCTGATCATGAAGGGGTCCCATGAGATGTCCTATAACTCGTCCGCTCACTGGGCCCCCATTTAAGCCTATGAGATCTGCGCGCGCTAGGGGTCCACCGCCCCAATGTTAGGGTTCATCCCATGGTTGTTGATATCAAAGTGGTGGTCCAGTGTGTTCTGGCTCTGAAAATCTGTGTCGCGAGGAAGCTGCTGTTGCACCGCTTCAAAAGAGTGAGCGGCCATGTACCAGTTACTACTTCCACATTCTCCTCTTCTGCGAGCAGTACCCGCACGAGTGTTTCCTCGAGAGCTGCCGCCTCAGTGAGGTCCGCCCCTTTGACATTGATAACCACCATTTAATGTGAAAAATCACCAGAGGATAGCCAGCGGGATGCCATGGGGTACCCGGAGGTGCGCCTGCGGGAGGGGCGATAGGCCCACTGCACTTCTCCCGCTGATTGGTGACCCACCTCTTGCATGATCCAATGAGGAATGCGTCAAAAGTGTGCAAGAGGTCCTGGTTGGTGAGAGGGTAGCCCGTAGCGGCGGTGGTCAATTGGCAGCCTGGACTGCGACTAAGGCCGCATCATAGATGGCAATTTGCTTCAGGATCTCTTTGCGGTATTCTTCCCGGTAGTTGCTCACAGAGGAGACAAAGTTTGCTACTACTTTGATGCTTCGGTTGAGGCCTCTGTACTTCTCAACCACCTTGGCTTTGCCTAAGCGTATTTCTTTTTGGAGGTTCTCGAAGAGCGCTCTGAGGTTGGTTGAGGAAGTTGATTGGGCAAGGTGGATCTGGACGGTGGCGAGGTTGCTAGCGAAAGCTCCCTTGATGTTGGCCATTTTGATAGGGGTCAATGTAGGTTGAGCAGCTATCTGGGTACCCTCTTGTCCAGCAGGTAGGCAAAATTTGAAGCTGCCCTTACTTGCAGTCAAACCAACACCCACTGTAGGTGAATGGTTCCGGGGACCTTTTTCAATATGAATATGCAAACAGGCCAACATCAAAATCTATTTGTGCCCTGCACAGAGGCCAGGAAGAGGCTGTTGTAAGAAGTAGGAAGATCAGGAAGGAGCTTACCTCAGACATGGCTGCAAAGGGGCATGTTTGCCAGAGAGAAGGGGGGGCAAACAAGCAGGATATGGACGATCTGGAAAAAGCGAACGTGTCAATCGCGTATGATGATCCCCACAGAACACCCTGCAACGCCTCAGATGTCACCTTGTAAACATTGAGGGTGATTGTATACAATTGGCCCCCCGCCCTCCTTTAAAATCTCAAGTCCACTGTCTGAAGCCGCGAGTATCTACCAGTCACTTCCGCGAATTTCCCAGGATGCAGATCCCATCAACTTCCAGCATTAGATAATATGATCGAGTGGGAATTGCCAAGATTAAACCAAGATCTGGCACTGTGAGGGACGCCTGGATCTGGTGGTGGCTTGAGGCTGTTTGTCATCTGCAGTGATCCTGGAGACATGCGGCGCCGGGAGAGATAAGAGACCCTTCGCTCAGGCTAGCTGTGCCAATCCCAGGCCAACCGATTGCCAATGGACCGGGAAAATGTCAGGAGGCAGATGGTGGCCCTTGTTCCAGGTCCTAACATGCGTTCAGAGGGGAGACACGAAATTTCACCCTGTAGTGGGGGGCAGGGGGTGGAGAAAAAAAACGGAGCACCATCAGTGTGTGGAAAATGAGAGCGGCTTCAAGATTGTCCAAAGGAACCAGAATACAAACATACCGGATCGAGGACTGGCATCGGACGGTGGTTTCGCTCCATCAGATCGCCAGCGGGACAAGCCGCCATGGTCATGCAGAGAGTCTGTGAGTGAAGGTGTGAGTGCAGTAACAAGGAAGCGAAGTAGATGGGGGGGCGGTCTTTTTAGTCTATTTATGGGCGAAAATTTTGCGTCCTAGGGGTGCACACCACCTGCTGGGTTATCCCCCTTCCCGATCGCTTTCCCTGCCAAATCCCCTGCCCCCTGCTCCGCCTAGCAACAGGTTTTGGCTAATCTGCTGCCTGTCCATGGTTCCCGCAAAGTAAAAGGCCATCTGGGAATCACCATAACGGTGTCCGCACGGGAATGAGAGCGATCCCAAGAAGCCTTCTTGCCGAACGATTGCGCTGCTCAATCGTGTGACCGGCCGGCCACCCCCCGCCCCACTACAAGTCTTTGCAAGTAAATTCATCCCCCCTCCCCCAATTCAACATGCCGGACCCCCCAAACACATGCGTGCGCACACACACCTCCCTTGTCGAGAAGTGGCTGACTGCAAGCCAACCACCAGTCATAGACATACTCGGATCACTGGTTTGTTTGGGTTCATGTCAACAAGTTCGTGGGCTACTCAACTAACTTCATCACAAGCCTCATGCCATTGCTGGGGTCGGCTTCCATATAAGGAGGGCGCCGAGTCCACTCTCGCAACTTTGTGCTCGCCGATGGCCTTCTGCACCGATGCCCTTCTCCAACCCCTTCCAGAACCAGAACTTCCAACTTTTCCCTTCTGCCCACCCTGCCAAACCCCCGCTGACGACCTGTTTCTTAGTGTAGGATCCTTGAGCATAATTAAGATGCGCTCTGTGCTAAAAGGGTTTGACAACCAAAGGAACACTGCCGAAATGAGTCAGCAAAAGATGGCTGACACGGAGCGAGCTGCACTCTTGGTAAACATTCTTGTCCAACACACTGATTTTTCATCCTTTCTTTGGCGGAGTTTGAGCAGTTGTGGTTGTACCTGAATGAAGTTTGCTGACTGCATACAATCGGCACGAAGCGATTGCAGAAAAGGGGAGGAAACGAAGAAAAAGAGCCAGATGATTTGAGAGAATGTCGATCGGGTCGATTCCGTTGCAGTTTTGTTGCTTCAATCTTTTAAAAACTGACCCGTCAGGCGGCTCACGAAAACTGTGATCATGTGAGAAACCTGTCTTTACCTTAAGGTGGTCCTTGCTCAACGTGGCCCCTTTTTATCATGCCATGTTCCGCTTCCGTTGGAAGCCTCAAACGGGCTGCCAGTCGAAGGAAGGCGCCCCCACCTCTTGACCGATCGCTGGAAGCCAGGCCCGAGCCCGCGTCAACCAGTCCAACGCAGCACCAATTTTGGAGTGAAGGAGCAGAGGTGGAGAGGGGGAAAAACCTGGATTCAATTATTTGGCTGGTGCTAATTGGCAAGTAATTATTTCTGGTGCTATTGTTTGACTTTTCAGGCATGGCTTCACTGCCCCCCACGAACGCACTTCCCTCGTACGTTGACCCATGAGCGATGCCCCTGTTCGAGAGCTCCTGCAGCTATTCACCAGATTCACCCCAGAGGACGAGCTGGAAAGCAGGGTCCACCAAAAAAAAAATTGACGGGGATCTTGGCCTAACGGTGGTGGGATTGAGGGCTGGGACCCTGCGCCTATTCACGGGATTCACCGCAAAGGACGGGTGGAATGCAGGGTCTACCCAACTTTTTTTTACCGTGATCGCGAGCACCTATTCACCAGATTCAACCCCAAGGACGAGCTGGAAAGCAGGTCTACCCAACTTTTTTTTTTTTGGATAGGGATCTTTGATCATTTAATGATGGGCTCGAGGGCGGGGACCCTGCGCCTGTTTGCCAGATTTACCCCAAAGGACGAGCTTGGAAAGCGTGGCCCACCCAAGTTTTTTTTGTGGACTGGGATCCTTGAGCATCTGATGATAGATAGAAGCGAGGCCGGGGACTCGTCGACTGGCTCTGATCGTTTTGTTGAGCAAGTGAGGTACTCAAACAGCGGGGTGCATGATTAGGCCCAACTCGATCAAGGTACGATTCGAGGGAGGGAGGGGGGGAGGGGAGGGGGGCGATCTTTAAGGGGTTCTTATCAAAAAGGGTTGATCGGAGACGTGCCGCACCGGCAGATGTGTGAACTGAGGACTGCAAGGGACAGGCAGCAGGCCGGTTTGTGGCTGCGTTGACAACGGGTCGACCCTGAACTCCCCCAAACATCAACTCCAATCTTCCCGCTCCCCTTTGTGGGCAGGTCTCATCAAAGAACCAAGAGTAGGTTGGCCGTGAGGGACTGAAGGGACCGGGGTCCGAGCTTCCAGGAGTTGGTTTTTCCGTTTCGATTTGGGAACAGAGGGGTTTATTTTTGGAGTTGACCCGCTCGGTCGGGGAGTAAGTTGATCTGAGGTCAGTGGTGAAAGGACAGGGGGTTCCAGCTTCCAGGAGTTGGTTTTTCATAAGGGTGTGGATTGGGCGGGGGAGTCCGACTTCCTAGGAGTCGATTGGGGCAGCGGGGTTTGTTTTTGGAGTTGCCCCATCCTGTTCGGAATTAAAAGCTCCTTCAGATATTCAACCCAAACGACGAGCTCGAAAGCGGTGTCCTCTCCAATTTTTTTTTTTTTTAGGACTGGGATCCCTGGGCTGTGGAGCAAGTCTGATTCCGATCTTTTTGTTGAGCGAGCAAGAATGGATGCGTTGAGAGGATTTGCGCCGGCTGCATCCTTGACCTGGAGGGCGGGGAACCTTGGGGGGGCTGGCTCCGAGCTTCGTGATGGGTTGACAGAAGAAGATGATCAAACAGGGGTGACACGCCGCTGCAGGATCTGGTTGATGAGTGTGAGGGACAGGACGATCGTGGCTACGCGACAGCGGGTAAACCCTGACCATCAACTCTGTTGGTCCCGCTGCCCCCTTTGGCAAGGAGTCGCAAGCAGGCAGGAGTCGGTTTGTCGGAAGGGGCACGACTGGTAAGAGCGGTTGCCAGGAGGCGATCGGCCGTGACAACCATCGCATTTTTGTTTTCAGAGCAAGACACCTGTCCTGTCCAAGGCGTATGGACGACCCATCTCCACCAGTATATCCCACACACAAGCTGGAAAGCAAGGTCTTCTCCAGTTATCATTAAGTATCTGATTCTGATGCGAGGGCGGTGGGTTGGGAACTGGTTCCGATGTTTGGCCCGTGCCGCGCAGAGAAAGACACTGTTCGAAAGGTTCCGCTGTTCGCCCCTAACGAAAAAGTCACCCATTGGTTTTTCGCACCAGGATCTTTAAGCATCTGATGATAAGATCTAGGGAATCGTTCCTGATCTTTTTGACAAGCCGGCATTGAGCGAACAACATGCGCCAATTGCTTCCTTGGCTTGGGAAATATCTCATGGTACCGAGAGAAAACAAGGCAAGGCAGGCGGTGTGATCAAGGGCAGGGAACCTGGGTCCGTTATTCGTGTTGGTTGACCGAACGAAACGCTAAAAAAGGATTGAAGGCGATCCATTGATGAGGAATACCAGGGGGCAGATCAATCAGGCGAGCAAGCTGGGAAACTGGAACGGGATTTATGTCTTTGAGGGAGAGGAACAGTGTGAGCAAGGGGCACCCGTGGATTGGAAACTGGTTCAGATATGTGACCTTCGGCGTAGAAGTTCGACAGCTCCTTTCATCTTGTCACCCCGGAGGACGAGCTTGAGATAACGTTCGGGCTCAACGCTTTTTTAAACCTGGATCTTCGACGGCGGAGCCTCGTCCACAGTCGGTCGGGCACTGGTCCTCACTTTTGTTAAGGGCATTAGCGCGACTACGAGGATTTGCTGCCGGCTGCATCCTTGGCCTGGTTATCGTGGTGTGATCAGGGTCGAGGGACCTTGGGGCTGGTTCCAATCCTCGTGGTGGTTAGATTCTCGCACAGGGGTGCAACCCCCTGCCTTCTGTTCTGGCTCACAACTTCCGGTGGTCGGTGTGGCGATTGATTTTTTCCAGTGGCAAGGGGCAGGGTAGTTGGCAGGGAGACGATCGCCAGTGACCCATCCGCTCCCCGGGCCCATCAAAGTCCGGGCCTTTTTTGCCTGAACCCCAAATATGCCCTCTGTCCCACTTTCGGTCCGGTGGACCCGATCGATGAAAAGGGTGAGACTGGTGCCCGCATATTGATGATTCAGCCGTAAAGTCGGGATTATCGTCGCGCCAGTTCGAAGTATGGCACCCCCTCTGACTTCGCTCAGATAAAGAGGGCCTAGCTTCAGGACAGTCCACGAGTCTTTTTGTCGCCCTTTTCCCCATGGGAGGGGAACTGTGGGGGCTGATTGGGTCAGTAGAGAATTTGTTGTTTGCCGACGATCACGCCGATCATCGGACTCAGACATGTTGGCCAACAGATGGAGTTGTGAGAGCTGCACTGACTCTCCCCCCACCCTCGTTACGAATCATGGGTCGAAGGAGGCACACATTGGGCAGGAGTGTTCTATGGAGGCATGCAGTCCAGACTTCTGCTGTATCACAGTCTTTTTGTTCTTTGTTCAAATGAGGGACAACTGGACGGGACACATTGACAGAGAGTGTAGGAGAAGCTCATAATCGGAAACAGTTGGTGGATGATCGGGTGCAGTTCGCTGGAGGCGGACATTACGAGCCAATCTATGGTTATATGGACTCCCCCTCCCCTGCTTGATTCACCCAAGTGTGGGAGTGCGCAAAAGGGAAGGCGGGATAAAATGGTGGAGGGAGGGAGGTTGTTTGCGCGGCAGGGCCCGTCCCCCGTCGGCTGCTGCGACACATCACCATCCCAACCGACGCTTCTATCCGAGTCCAGACGCCTGTTCGAGACGTGTCGACGATCAAACCCGTCAGCAGTTCTCCTTTCTCCCCAGAAGGACATGCTTGAATGCCAGTTGGTACTGCCATCGTTTTTTCTTCTTCTGATTCGAAACCTCTGTGCCTCACTGAGGGTGAGACAGCTTATGATTTTTTTGGTTGCGCGGGCGGACACAAATCTGATACCGCTTTTTCTGAACGGGGCAAACGATTGTGCAGGGGGCCTCAAGATCCTTTCCGGATCCACTTCTACAGCAATTGGCCCCTCTTGCCGGCGCCGCTCACGCTTGGCACTACAGCTGACGCTTCCACTCACTATCTGCGCTTGAACCATCCGGCTTCCTTCACTTGGGATTTGTTTTTTTCGAGCTGGGAAGAAAGTTGCCAGTCCGATTCGACGACCAAGCTCTCAACTGTTCTCGGGACTCACAGAACGCAGATGTGCTTGAACCAGTATTTTTCTTCTGTTCCAGGTCGGTTAGGGACTTTCGGGCCTCTCAGAAGGCGAGGAACAGCAGTGGGTTGGGCACTGCTCCCCACGATAGATTGAGCAGAAAGACATAAATCCGGTACTCGTTGCCTGATCCCCAAACATGAACTCCCTCCACCCCTCGGTACCGGACCGGTGGAGTGGATTATAAGGCGACCACAATGGGATAGTGGACGTTGATCAAGCCGAGAACTCGGAATCATCCGTCGAGTCAATTCGAAGCATGGCGGACCCTCGGACTCACTGGGATACTGAAAAAACGTCATTTCGTCGCCTTTTTTCCCTCGGAAGGCAACCTTGGCGGACGGATGTGCAGCTGCATAAGCATTCGTCCCCGCAGCGAACTTCAGTTTACATAAGCTCGTATTCCTCGCATTTCCGACGATGACGGTGACTATCGAGGGGTTGATCGACCTGTTTATGGATCGCCAGGTGTCGACCTCAACACGATTTGAAGGATGGGCAGCCGCGTTCGATGAAGGCGGGCAGCCCGGACTCCCGTGCAGATCAGTGATGATTTTTTCTTCGTTTACATGAGGGACAACAGGACGGGACGCAACAGAGTGGACAGCAGAAGCTTGTAGGATCGGAACACTTGGTGGATTATCGGGTGCAGTTTCGCTGCGAGGCACACAGAAAGAGCCGTTCCTTGGCTTCGCAGACGCCCTCTCCGTGCTTCATTAATGGGAGCGAGCAGAAGGGAAGGTGGATTGAAGCGATCGGTTATGTCAGCGGCATGTCGACACTGATCGGTTCCCCTGTGGCTCGATCCGGCGGGTCGAGACGTGTCGAGGATCAACTCTGTCAACAGTTCTCCTGTCACCGCGAAGGACATGTTTGAATTCCTAGACGGGACAGCCTTTGCGTCCCTCAGAGTCGGAGAACCGTCGTTGGTTGGGCGTCCTGCTGCGATCTTTTTGTTGGACCGGAAGACACAAGTCCGGTACCGTTTTTCTGAACACCAAGAATGAACTCCCTCCAACACTTGTTGCGGTGAGGACGATATAAGGGCGAATGAATCCGGAGCCCACCCGTTGCGAGTCGGGGTGACCAGTTCGAAGCAGTCCTGGCAGTCCCTCCATTTCGCTCCGCTATCGACCGGTCCTTGGTTGTTTGAAACCGTTCTTTCCGGAGATCATCGCGCGCCTGTCGCAGGTGGCGGGCAGCTTCCGCTTCGGCGAGTCGGCCTGAACCTGAAAACATCAACCAAACCACCCCCCCCCCCCCCCCCCCCCCCCCCCCCCCCCCCCCCCCCCCCCCCCCC
>KZ994713.1:0-10093 GCA_003614705.1 Blyttiomyces helicus | reverse complement strand
TGAAAAAAGAGAGCGGAATCAAAAAGAAATATGTGACAAACTATGCATCGAACAGTCGAAGGTGGATTTCCTTCAGTCGGTTCGTTTGTATCCCGCAACCATTGAGAGTGGACCCATGGGTGCATCGTCTCCACAAGGTCACACACACCAAATCAACCCCAACCATCTCCATCAGCATTGAATGAAGAGAGGAGTGCAGGCACTTGAAAAAGTCTCGCAGGACTTGTCGAACCTTTGGCAAAGAAGAAATGATATTGGAATCGAGGCCGTGGTTGTGTGCGGCAGCCATAGATGACACCCGGCTCAACGAGCTCCTCCAAAAATGAAGAATACCTGGAGACTGAAGACTCAACCCCATCAACATTCTTTCAAGATAATGCACTCCACACCGTTTGTCCCGATCAAGTGAAAAAAAAGCTTGTGCTGAAACCTGTGGGGTTAGCGCATAGTAGGCGACTGCGTCTGTCCTCTGCTGTCTCCTCCTATATACGGAGCAACCGTATCGGCCCATCCGAAAAAAACGGAAATCATGAGACGCTGAGACGCCAGCCGGCTTCCCACATGTGACTAAAACTAACTTGGACGGCAAATGCCAGCAAGAGTGAAGGGGGATACCTGATCTATGGGCGATCGGGACGGTGAGTGTGAGGCGACGTGCTTCTTGCTCAAGCCTTCCTCGGTTCAATCGACCTCCAAGAGTCCATATCTGTTCTCTTTTTTACAGTCGATTTGGATTTACTTTTTTTCTCTGTTAGGGGTCAGATCGGACTTGATCAGCCAAAGCCAACAAGACTGACCGTGGGAGAAACCGTGGTGTGGCATGACGTCCTGCTTGAGACTGAGAGTGTGCAAGTTGAACTTTTGCAGATCATCTCCCAGGGAGGTTTGTGGGGCTCATAGTTGGGGAAACCATTCAAAGGGCAGCCTATTGAAGTGGGGGGGACACAGAGGGGTGCGCTGCAGAGGATGTGGTTCGAATGAGCATGGTCTAATGAAAAAGCAACTCTGTGCATGACGGATCATGGTGTCAACGCCCGGAGCACGGGACAGTCTGGGGGCATGCTGTCAAGCCTCCCGCGGTTCATGAGGCCTTGTCTAAATTCCGCCTTCGACTGCAAATTCCTTTTTTCTCCATTCAGAGCCTGATTGAACCTGGACAGCAAGTTTCAAAAAGAATGGTATGGCTTGCTGTTCTGTTGGAGAATGAGCAAAAAATATAACCTCAGGGTCTGTTGCGGCTTGCGGAAAGCATTCAAAGGGAGCTTGTTGATTTTGGGGGAGTGTGGTGCACCGTGCAGAGAATATGGTCCAGACTTGAATTAGATAATAGCCCTCCGCAGATTTTCCCTTTCAGACGCATTGTTGTCTGTTTTGAGAAAAAGTCGCTATTTCCGTTACTTCAGCGATTCTAGTCCCACTCAAGTAGTGGACAGTTTCAGAACAAAAGCATCCTCGACGTTTAAGTCGTTCGTCCACATTGGATAGCATTGCGCAAGCAGCACTCAATGATGCACAGCCTCCCCCTGACAATCCCCTGACTCCCCAACTGCCTGACTCCAGCACTTCCCTGTCTGTGGTGACAGTAGGATCCGGGGGCAGGGCTGAGGAGCAACAAGCCTTGCGAAAGTGGTAAAGGTGCACACAGAGGGCTGAGTCGTCGAGTCGGAGACAACCCCAACTCGACTTGCCCTGGACAGACACGTTTTCGGGTTATGCTTGTCAAATTTTAATTAATTAAGGAATAATAGTGCAGTTGGGTGACACAGAAGGGCAGCAAACTTTCTTACCATGAAGTTGGAAATTTGAATCCCGGAAGTTATTGATGACCCTCTTTGGAGGGAGCAGGGTGGTCACATTTTTTTTGTTCATTCTCCGCCACTGCAAGTGATACCCTGAACGGTTATTGGTGAGAGAGCACAACAGATACTTCTACCTTTCGGGGGCCTTTCAGAGAATCCTTGCAGTGCAGTTTGGGACGTAGCAATCTTGAACTTTTTGTACTATTGTCTTGCTCTGCCGATTCTGTTTGTTCGGGGTCGGGATGGTGTGGTGTTGTGTCCGGCGCCGCTCATTTTCCTTTTCAGCCCATCGCCGACCGCCACGTATAACGTAAGTCCAAATCAGTCCAAATGATTATCTGATATGCATGATCAAGTCAGGCCAGCCGAATGCTACTCAGCTGAAATGAAAAATAGTCGCTAAAATTGTTTTGGACCCTTAAATGGAATATCTGTAAAGGGCTAATGCAAAATGAGCTGCATGCTTGATGATATCAACGCCCAGAGCACGCAACAGCACAGTGAGGTGGCAGCGTCAAGGTCTGCCATCGACAGCAAAAGGTTTGGGCAAAACAGAGGGGTGCACTGGAGAGGAGATTATGTGTGTGACAATGAACAATAGTAGATATGTTCCAGGTGTATTAGGCATTGGTGTCAACTTGGTCCAAAGCATTGTTCGGGAGTATGCTCAATCCCCCTAGCTGGGTAATCCATTTGTCTGTTCTGCATTATTTTTCTCCTACGTGCAGTTTTATCCAATGTCATGTCCCTTTAGAGCGAGGGCACCTTGATTCTGGGCAGCACAATTTGCCAAACAGACTGGTAGATGGAGAATGTTGGAGTTTACCTGGGTGTCCTGTTCGGGAGTCTGTTGGTTTCATTTTCAAAGCTCATCTCTAGAACAGGACGCTGTTGTATTTTGAGAGTAACAGATATCATGTCGACGCGAATTGGATAAAGGAAAACTTGGATGTGTGTGTGGGATGGGGTGAAGGTTCACAGTACCTGGGTGTAATAAAACATCCATCAGGTCATGATTTCTTGGGTGTTTTTGTTTTCTGAAGCACCTTTCATCAAAAGCAGGATCAGATTCAACCTGGACCGCAGACGGCAGCAAGAGTGATAAAGGGAGGTTGTTGGGCTATACCTGATCAAAAGTCTGTATGAGAGTAACTTAGTGAGTTTGAGGCTCCCTCAGATCAAAGTTGTTACCTGATATTACAGGTTTTTGTGTGGTAGTTACAGCATTGAACTTCAATCTACTTTATCTCTCCATTCAGCGCTTAATCGGACTTGGGACATAAAAATCCAACAAGACTGACAGAGGATTGAATTCTGGTATGGCTTGACATCCCCTTTGAGAATATGTATTTGACTTTTACATATCATCTCCTACACAGTATGGTGGGGCGCAGGGTTGGGGCAAGCATTCAAAGGGAGCTCTGAAGTGGGGGGACATTGAAGGGTGCCCTGCAGAGGGTTATGGTTCAAGATAGCATCAAATGATGGACGGGCAGCGTGTGTGATGGTGCCTTCTGGCTAGTCGGTGATGTCCCCTGATCTTTCAAGCCTTCCTTGGTTCTACACTTGCAGAAGGTTTATTGTTTTTCAGCATTCTGCAGTCAACGGCAGTTTACTTTTTATCATGTATGGGACCATTGTGAACCTGGATGGCAAATCCTGAGAAGTCCATCACTTCATCAGCACTATTTCTGGGGTTATCTTCCATGCACCTATCACCCAAAGCGGGATGTAATTCTACCTGGACAGCCAATGACCAGACGAGTGATGAAGGGAGGAAAATGGGGTATATGTGGTCAAAGTCTTACATGAGAGATTGGGACTTTGAACCCTCCTCAGTTCAATGCTTTTTCCTGACTCTCAATAATTTTTTTTTCTAGTTTCAGCAGTCGACATCAATTTCCTTCTCGATATTGGGTTCTATCAGACTTGGATAGAAATTATGGGATGGCTTGACGGCCTCATTGAGAATGTGCAGGTTTGACTCAAATTTGAGCTTGCCTCAGTTCAATGGTCTCCCCAGACTTTTCTGTCGTTTTTTCTAGTTTCAGCTGTCAACTTCAATTTACTGTTTTTCTCTTTTGGATGGGATTGCGCTTGGACAGAAAGTACCAACAAGCATGACAAGGGGGGAAATTGTGGGTCCTGTTTGAGAAGATGCAAGTTTGCATTTTACAGATCATTTCTCGCCCAGGACGTAGGGGTAATGGTTGGGAAAAGCATTCAAAGGGAGGATTGAGGTGGGGGGACATTGAGGGGCGCGCTGCAGAGGATATGGTTACAAAGAGTGTCAGATGTTGGAAGCATAGCTGTGCGCGTGACGGTATCTCCCACAGTTTTCAAGTCTCCCTTGGTCCAACTCTCTGCAAAAGCCTCATCTTTTTTTCTTGTTTCAGCAGTCAATCGACTGCGGTTTCCTTTTTTCCCCAATCCGGACCTGATTGGACCTTGACTGTAAATCCTAAAAAGATTTAGAAGCCAATTTCAGGGCATGTCTTGATGTCCAGGTTGAGAATGACCAAAATGGCCTGCTCATATAGCATGCATGACAGGGTTGAATAATTTAGGGCGCAGGTCTTGGGGAAGCATTCAAAGAAAGCTTGTTGGAGATTGGGGAAATGGAGGGGCGCGCTGCAGAGGACTTGGTTCAAATGAGCATGGTCCGATGGAAAAGCAGCTCTGTGAGTGATGGATCATGGTGTCAATCCAGAGGACCAGACTGCGGACATGCTGTCATGTGTCCCCTCGTTCATGAGGCCATCTCTCCACTCTGCCGTCGACTGGAGATTGCTGTTTTCTCTATTTGGGACGTGATTGAACCTGTGCAGGAAATTACAAATATGACAGGTATGGTGGGCAGTTGGGATTAAGAATGAGCGCAAAACGTCCTCAGCGCCTGCTCCAGCATGCAGAAAGGTTTTAAGGGGAGCCTGTTGATTTGGGGGAGAAATTGAGGGGCGTGTTCACAGTGCAGAGAATATAGTCCAGGCCCAAAATGGATTGTGGGTAAAGGAGGTGCATGCACAAGGTGCATGGAACTGGACTAGGGACGTTGCGGTTAAACCTCTTGTATTTACTGGAGTCTTCAACACTTTGGGTCTCAGGGTGAAGGTGGAGGTTTCAAAGTCTCCTCCGAGGTTGGAGAAGAGGTAACGGAGAATGATAATTTCCTCATGCAGAAGCCACCTCTAACTATCCTAAGGGGGGGCACTAAGCCGCATACAGGCCAGATGGAGATGATGAGGGGACACAGAGTGGGGTGGATATGTAGGCGGGGGATATCAATGCTAGGATTGGTCTTTGGTTCTCTACTGTGCAACGTGTCAGGACTTCCAGGACTAAGTCTGAAATTTTCTCTGTCAAGGCGTCCAAGGGCCGCCCACATGAAGCAATACCGCATGGGTCCTAACTTGAGGCGCCAACACCCTAAACGACAGCCTCACAGATTTCCACTGTGTAGCAGAACCACCCCAAGTAGCTGGTAGAGTTGGAATTTCACAAGAGCGACTGTCAGTGATGCTGGCCAGGAGAAAAAGCACCCACTACTGCCTATCCCCAGCTGCTCATAAGTTTGGTTATCTTTTGGGGAAATGAGGTGCGAGTTGGGAGGAGTCTTTTGATTAGCAATTGTTGGCCAAACATGTCCTTCTCACCAGCGAAAGTTCCCCCGATCAGTAGGTGATCAGATTTACAAGCCAAGTGCAAAACTCCAGACACTTTTCCAAGACGAGCTCGAAGCAACCCTAGGCTTGCGGTTCTGGCCACAACATCTGAAGTCCTGGTTGTATGGGAAGGCAACGCCCCTACATCTGACCGGCAGGCAACTGGCTTTGACGGCGCGCGGTCCACTATTACCCCAACCTGGCCGGTATAGATGCAGAGCTGCGCTCTCTGACCCTCTCTCGAGCCATGCACAGAGCATCTAACACCTGGATTTTATGCAATGATGAGCCAACCATTTAGCTCCTGACACTATGAAAGTCCCTGTGACATATGCAGGCCATGCACCTACACCTGAGAAGCAGCTAACTGGCTGTGACAGCTGCAAGGGCAGCTATCGCCTTGACGCTGGCCCATATCAAGGCAGAGCGGCAATCCCTGACCCTCTCAAGCCAAGCTTGTGTTTCCTGACGCTCTGAAAGTCCCTAAGAAGTGGGTAGGCAATACCCATACACCCCATCAGCTGGCCATTGGTATTGACAGCTGTGCGGGCGGCAAACACCCCACCCTGGCTGGTATAGAGGCAGAGCTGTGTTCTTTAAACATCTCGGTGAGGCAGAGCTAGGCTCCCTGATCTTCATGTTATCAGAGTCTCTTGTGGTGCTAAGTGTTGGTAAGCAAGGCGGGTTGACTAAACTGGGAATGACGTGTGGTAACCACACGCCAAAAAAGGTGGTGCCCTCGATCGTTTTGAGAGGCTCCCAGATAGTTGCGTTGTTGGGCCAGCCTAGCCATTTGTTGTTGATTCTGTTGAGGTTCAGTGTGACCTTGTCGTTGATCTCGTACCTTATGTGGACAGTACCGATGTTGAACTTGCAGGTGCAGCGGTCCAGTGTGTCCGTTATCTTCTGTGTACAAATTGCTTCTTGGTTGGCAATGCAGAGGCTGTGTTCTTGGTGGTCGGCTTTGCTGTTAGCCCTGATTGCAGTGTCGTGGTGAGCAAAATGAGTGAAAATTGGACGTAACCGCGTTTGGTTGGAAGATGGTGCAGCCTGCTTCTGCAAGCGGGGGAGCTACCGATGCAAAGCTCCAGGAAGGTAAGAAGTAACAAACTGTTGGCCCCCATTTGCTTTTAATACTTGCGCATCATTTACTTGACCGCCATCATCATCTGTTTGCACTCTCAGTCTCTTTGTTGATAGAGGGCCGGTGCGACCAAGCTCTTGATGCTGGCCATCCTGTTGAAGGCTTTCAAGAGGTCGGAGATAATCCCCTGGTTGCGGTTTGTTACAAGGACATTGGGAAAACCAACCGGTTTGTAGATGCGGGAGTCGTAAAGGCTCGGTGGTCATTTCCTGCAGGATGCTGTGCGTGATGGCGTCAAGGCGGTTTCAGCGGAAGATGCTGCACCAGATGTCCTGCGGCACACGGAAGAGCCGGTCTCCAATAGTGTTGTGCTGCCCCAGGAGGTACTTCATGTCAAAGTTGAAGCTTATAAGGGACTCAATCCATCCAGCTTGCCGCTGGCTCAGCTTTGGTGGGTTTTCAGGTATATAAGCGACGTGTGGTTGGTACACGCCCTGAACTGGTGGCATATGAGCTGGTGCCAATTTACTTTTAGGATTTTAGAGAGGGGGAGCTTCTTTTCTTGTAAGGTGTACCACTGGTTTCCTTTTGCAGCTAAAGATACTAATGGGTCGGAGGTGCCGATATCTAGTCAGGCCGTTTTTCGTGGGGGGAGGTTGAGAAGGAATTTGGTCATTTTGGTAAAGCTGAGGAGTGCCTGGATATCGCCAGTTTTGTCTATGCTGTTATCTACAACACAGATTTGATGGTAAGCGTCCTTGATGTTGATGACAGAGAAGTGCTTAGACATTGATACCTGTCACACATTGCCTGAAGGCTTGGGAGGGGCAATCGATCACGTCTTGTGACACTGTTGAGTCTGCAGCAGTCAAGGCATATCCAAAGACTGCCATTTTTCTTTTTCGCAAACACAATTGGTGTGCCCCAGGCTGATCACAAGTGGCAAATCCAGCTCTTATCTAGGTAATTGTCAATCTGCAGTTCCAATTCCTCCAGTTTTGTCTTAGTCATTGGGCTAAGGAGGAGAACTTCCATTTGGCTCCATCTTCAAGTGGTTCTTCAAGGTCAGTGGGCAAACCCTTGTTTGGTTTGTAGAGGTTGGTAGGTTCGTACCTTTTGGGGACGTTCGGAAGGAAGCCTTCCTCTTTGGCTTCAGTGGGGGATAGCTTGAGTCTAGCTGTCATCTGCATGAAAAGATCCTCCTTGTAGGAAAACTCTGTTGCGTGGATCCAGATTGGATTAGGTTTGCATAGGCTCGGGGTGAGGTGCAACATGACAGCTTGGTTGAATGCTTCTTGAGCCAGGCACCCAAAAAAGTATTTGGTTTGCTAATCGCTGAGGCTACAGTGGTCTGAATTAGCGGTGGTAAAGCCGTTGGTGGTTCCTCAACCATGGCGTGGATGTCTTGGACTGCCTAGGGGCTGGTTTCCTCGGTATCCTGTGTAGCCTACCAGGCCCTTATGTTGGGCAGAACAGGGTAGCTGTAGGTGCGGCCTTCATGTGTGAGCTGAAGGGCTATCCCAATAGGATTCTCTGGCTGCACCTTGCACTGACCCTGGTGGGACAGCTAACGCGGTCAGTGTCATAAGGGGAGCAGCAGTGCCTTGGATCTGCGGCCTCTGCAGCAATTGCAGATGGTCTCCCAGGTTGGGTAGGCAAGTCCTGGGACGCATCTGCCATGGCAGTTGTCGCAAGTGGTACTACTGCGATTGGTTGAGGTGATCAGAGCCCGGGCAAGTTGTCATTGTGCGGGTGGTTTCCACTGCGGCCTCCACCTCAACCTCCTCCTCTGCTTCCACAGCTCACTCTGTATTCTTTGTACTCCTTTGCTGTTGTTCTGCCCCTAAAGAGTGTCCAGCACTGTACCCTCTCCAGTTTACTATAGAAAAGGGACTCAACAACCCCGAGCACAAACAAAGAAAAAAGTCTAGGAAAATTTGGCCGTTCCGATCAACCGTCTAGGGCATGGCAACACATACCAATGGAGGGATTTCATTGCATTTTCTTTGATATTGAGAGGAGTATGATGTTTAATGACTAAAACTTGTTAATGGCGAATAGGGAAATGTTCGCAGCTGTGGAATAGTGAAAGGAACACACATACTACATATTACATAGAAAATATCAAATATATAGAAATATGTAAAATATATCAATGGCATTCAACGGAGACACTGTCTAGCCATTTAGAAACAACCCAAGAAAGGAGTGAGTGGTTCTTTTAAAGTTTTTGGAAGGGGAAATTAATTCCCTTGACATCGATAATATCAAGCCAAGGATTGGATTCGATGAGAAGAGGTTGCAAAGTGCGAAAACGAAGATGATCAGTGGAGAGGAGCTCACGAGGAGCAAACCAGTGAACTTGATAGCGAAGGGCGGAACTAATTTCTTTGATTTGGGTAATCCAAGGAGTGTTGTCAGGGTAGGAGCTACCTTTGGAGAAGATTCAACCGGATTGTGGGAAGCAGACGACAAACCATTCTAGTTTGATGTTGTCGGCGAGTACTTTTCACCAGGTTGACGGGAAAGGGGGCCAACACGTACGTCTGTATCGATGCATTGGTGAGGAGTTTTCAAGGAGGCATGAAGATTATGGATACGTGGGTGAAGAGGGGGTGCAGGGGTGGGACCAGAAGACGGGATGGGTATGGGTGGTGGGATGGATGTTGGAGGGCGAGAAGGGGAATTATTTAGGAGATGTTGTTTGTGTTGGTATACAGCATGTAGAAGATTGTTAGGACATGCAGCATATGTTCCAATGGTAGAGAGGTGTACTTGTGCAGAATAAGCAACGCCAGGAAGGATTGTTTGTTGCCATAGAAGTTTGATGTCTCGGCGCATGACAGATTCGAACTTTTCATTGATAGCCTCGTGGAGTTTGTTTTCGGCAAAACGTTCAAAGATTTCGGGATCGAGGTCGAGGGGGAGGAGTTTGAACTGTCTGGAGTTGCTAAAGTTGGAGATGATGGAAGGAAGACCTTGTTTGGGAAGGGGTGCGTTGGCAGGGCGGTATTCATCTTCGGAGACATTTTTTTTGTGTCTGAAAATGGAGGAAGGAGAAGTAAAGAAATAAATGAGATTATTAACGCAAAGGGGAAAACTGGGAAAGGGAACTTACTGTAATCAAATTATTCCAAGTTGGTCCTTGGCAAGGCGGAAGCAGTAAAAGTGATGAAGCTGAGGAAGATTGTCAGCTTGGATATCTTCAGCTAACTTGCGGAAGTTAGCAACGTGATGGATGAGACATATGCGATGAGAACAGGGATGTGGAGACAGGAATGCTATGTTGGATTTTTCGATGGTGTCGAGGAGGATATCAGGTGCCTCGACTTTGGTGCGTTTGATTGTTTTTGAGATGTCGGAGAACTTCTGGTCGATGTTCTCGTGCGTGTGGCCGACTTTGGGAATGCCGAGAGTAATCTTTTTTTTGTAAACGAATCGGTGAAGAAGAGTATGAAGGAAGATGACAAGTGAAGTAGGATGGAAAGAAGGGACTGACCTCTTGAAAAAGACCAAGATGTACAAGAAAAGCGAGGGAAACAAGACCA
>KZ994711.1:0-10118 GCA_003614705.1 Blyttiomyces helicus | reverse complement strand
AGCCATCAAGTTCACACCCTCGAGACTCCAACATCAAGCCTGCTGCTCCTGACAGCAAGACCTTTCTGAGCACCTCTCAAGACTGACGCTAAGGAGATTTGGACATCTCATGTTGGTGGGATTGAACACTACTGTCAATTATATCTCCCATCACAACCTCCACGTCCACATCAGATCTCTTCATGACCGCTAACAAGTTGAGCTTAACCCACCTCCACTAAATCAGGAGAATTTTGCCTTCAACACACCCGTGATCATGAAATGGGTGCCCCATCCTGCCACCTCACCTTGAATCATTCATGTTTCCCTGTCCTTCACCTTAATATACAGTACAAAGTTCAAATCATCACAGCTAACCCATCCTGGCCCTCCCTTGCGCCACTACTGTCCAGCGCCTTTCGTGTCATCCTCTTGCTTCACATTGAAATTGATGCTGGTGGCATCCCCTGCAATCAGCGGCTTGTTGTCCATTTTCCTGTCCCTAGGTGGCATCCCCCTCCCCCCTTCGTATTTGAAACACCTTGACTGAAAATTGAACCATTCACCTCTGAGAAAGGGAAGTTATTTTGTTCTATTATTATAAATTGAACCATCCATAGGGAGAATCAGGAGAAGGGTGAACCAGACAAGGCAAATATACAGGGAGTGGCGGAAGGTGGCAGGAAAGGACAAAACAAGAAATACAACATAGGAGGGCAAGGGAAAAAAGATGAGTTTCGGGGATGAAAGTCTGGAAGAGAGCAAGGAAAATCAGAACAAGGTTCCAAAGTTTCCCAGGAGACTTCTAAAGACGCACTCTACATGCACGTTTTCTTGTACTTCTGAATTGATCATCGAAAGTCCCCGAAAGGGGTGGCAAACTCGTCGAGAGATCAAGGTACTTTGGTCAACGTTTGGCAGCTGCGCACGCATGTGCACCCCCCTACTTCTGCTGACTACCAAAACCTCAGGGGATGAATGAGATCAGCAGCAAGGAAGAGACCAAGGGCTGGGTACACAGCACCTTCCCCGAATGCTACCTGGAGGACAGTATGAAAAAGGAAGGGTTGAGACGTAGATGGGATGAGGAAATGACCTGGCAGCCTGCATCTCAGCTTGCCATGCAGGTCCTCCCAACCGTCAATCTTGCAAAACCCCCACATCAAAAGGAAGATGGAAATAGTTGAGCTGGAAAGATGTAGTAGACAAGGTTCTAATACCAAAAACATGCTCAAAGCCATTTATTTCCTCCATTCAGCTCAGCCCCCTTGCCACCCTACGTTCTGCTTGCAACAATACACAAACCACTTCAATGGTGTTGAAGGAAATCAATCTGGCAAGGAGCCCCATAGAACCTGGGTCTCAGGTAGGCGTAGGGGGAACACCTGTCCACCCTGCCGTGTTCTTAGAATACTGTTCCCTATAACAGCAGAGGGTGTTAGGAGGCTCCGGTAGGTCACCACGACCCACCCACAGCACAAGCAAAAGCTGCGCCACAAGACATATGTCTTCCATGTGTTTAGACGTTTCTTGCATACACTACAGCCCTTCTGATTTGCCCTCAAGCTGTACCATAGCCTCAGGCCCTCGCGTAAAGTATGATACCCATGAGACACTTGCTCCCTAGGTTTGATGAATGTTTCCCTTTTGTGACTTGTTTTATCCTTTTTGCGAATTCCGTTTCATTGTGCAATCACCTAGCAGGGCCAACTTGGGATATTTGAGCACAGAGTTGTGGATTTCAGACATGTTGGTCATGCCAGAACTCTCTAGGCTCCCAGACCATCTTTCAGATTTGAAGTATCACGACTGAGCCCCATACAACATTCCTGTGTGTGGGGAATTGCCGCATCTTTCCAAACAACCCTCCATGAACATTGTGAAGAGCAATGGAGGAACAACTTGTCATCCTCAGTCAGGGTCATCCTTAGTCAGGGTTATTCCCTCAAAATCATACCCTCCATTCCGACCCCTACGGCTGTGGCTCTGTGTCCTGCCATAAGACAGAGGTTGGACAAAAAGGCATCAGAGGCCTCGCATCACCCTTCACAGGCCTCACAAACCCTCCTAGAACTTTTCCGATCTTGTACTTCAGCTGGAGGATTATACAACCAGAGTTGAACATCTTCGTGTACATAAATGCGCAAGTTGTTCTTGAACTCCCCAAAGCCAAATTTCCCCAATCTCATTAGCATTGATTTGAGAGTAATCGCAGTCCGTCGGTCCCTGGTCTACATGAAAACCAAGCCGAACCTCAGCCTCCAACATGTGGTGGATTCAAGAACTCCAGTAGTACAACTACTCCATTAAGCCACTACGAGGACCATTAACCACTGTGGTGTTCCTCAGCTCCCCCACTGCAGTATACACCACCCGAAATACCCAGAACACGTGGAAGTTTTTATTGACTCTCTGCTCCTCTACGAAATCAACTGGCTACAGGTGAGCCAGTTAGAAACTAACTTCAACAAGATGGATAAGGCAGCAGCACAGCTTACTATATGACCACCAAAAACCACGCACATGGCATCTAAGCCTGAGTTACTGGTGTCAAGAAAAAAATCTCCAAGCCAAGCGTCGTGGCAAAGTCCTATTTCCATCACCACTTCCTCTACTATAACAAACTTCTACAACGGCCAGAGGTCTTGCAAGTATCCATCATGAGATAGTTCTACAACCCCATTGGTGACAGAGGTCGTCAGGGACAGAGGATAATCTCTGAGAAGCCCATCACTGACTACTAAGGCAATCAATGTTCAAGGAAATCAAACAGTACTTTGCTAGATGCCTGGTCACCAACACTTCAAGGATGCTGAGTGAAGCTACAGGTAGACAAGGATTTCAGGCATCATTTTCCACGCCATTGGAGAAAGCGTTCCAGATCTTCTCGCCATAAGTCCACAACAGAAACTTTGGCGCCACAGGTGCCTTGGCAACGCAGTTCTGGCTCTGGCACATGCGATCTGTACTGCGGGTGGCTTTGGGTGACTCTGACAGGATCTGGGTTTCTCCAGCAGTTGCCAGCAAGGTGATGGGCACTCAGTGAACACGACAGGTTGGCGCTTGTTTGGTGTGGAGAGGCCGGTAGGCTTGGTCTTACTTGTGCATCTCGTCCTGGAGGAGATCCTCCTTGGTGTTGTTGGCAAGGGGTTGGTAAGGTTTGGCTTTCCTTTGCTCCTCAAAGTTCTCCATGTGGAAAAACTTTGTTACATGGATCCTTATTGGTGTGAACTGGGATCCAGGTAGAAGTGCAATTAAACTGCATGGACGAACTGGTTCTCGCCCCAGGCACCAGGTTTCATAGCTTCCGAGACTTTGGAGGGCTGAACTCTTGGCGGTAATGGTATCAGTAGTTCGGCTTGGACGCATCAAATTGTGTAGCAAGATATTGTCAGGGGCAGCAGGCTAGGTGTTGCAATCTTGAGTGATGAGGACTTGATGGCACAACTTGGAGAGAGAGAGTTGCCTAGGTGCAAGCAACAGGAGGCAGGAGGAGGAGAGGGGGAGAAGTGGTCAAGACAGGAAGGGGACTTTAAGGCAAAAATAGATGTACTGCCCAGGAATGGTGTTGATCAGGATGGTTTACAATTGGAGGGATACATGGGTCTGTATATAGGACAGTGGGGGAATGTGGGGCTGTGCTGGGGAAATGTGAAGAAGCTTCAGAAATATTGGGAACGCGTCACAAAGGTAACCAAATAGTGGAGAAGTCTCTGGAAGAAATTCGAAGCTGCAGGACGCTTCCGGACACTCCACCTCTGGACATCAGCAGTAACAATATACCCATGGAACACACAACCAACTTCAACTCCTCATATCTGCATGAAAAAAAACAAATTGAGTGGTTAAACATGTTCCAGAAAGCTCCGGACAAGGAGAATCACCTGGAAAGACTTGGATTGTGACAGATACTGTGCTTAGCCTCCCAGGCCCTTGATTGGGCTGGACGGGGATGGTGTAGACAGGCCCATTGTGTACAGGCTGATGGGCTGGCCAAACGTCAGTCTTTGGCCAGACTGTGCACTAGCGTACAAGGCAAAGTGGAGTCAGATTATAAGGTCAGGGTGTATGGCTATGACAATGTGTTATGGGGAGAACAGGGTGAGGACGTCCATTCTAGGAGATTTGTAAAGGCTAATGTCCGCACGAGCCAGGTATGAGGATCAGTTCTATGTGACGCAAACAGCCAGCCTGACAGTCATATGGGTTAATGATTTAACATTGTGGATTCAGTGATGCTTCACGTAGGTGTCAGAGACCACCAACAGGTTCCATCAGGAGTCCGCATCAACTAGAGTGAATAGGATGAGGGCGTGACCATGGATGACGTAAGTATCAACAACGACGGGGGTAAGGGGAGGGTTTACGTAGAAGATCACTGTTCTTTCCCCATCCGCGTTTTTGTCTCCTCAGCTCAAACCAATAACCTGGTAAGCCTTCGACCCAATGAACTTCTCCCCCATCAGAGTTGAGAATCTTCCTTGTCCCCTGTTCCGGTCCACATACTGTTCTGATTGGTCCAATCCCTGTCGGTCTTTGGGTCAAAGTCCTCCCATTGGCCTTCTTTGGCCTCCACACAGTTGAGGCTCACAAATTGGGCGCTCGAGGTGAATGTCCACTCTGGTGTTGGTCAACTGGACTTGCATCGTGTTGATGCCGGTGCTGCAGCCATGTCCTGTGCGCAATCCTCCCTGTCCGGTACCATCAGATGTGTTTGTGAGGCAGTTGGCAGAGTTGGTGTTGTAGGATGAGCAGTTGTTCTTCCTGCGGAGGCCAGGCGTCCACAGCGCCAGCAGATGGCCTACCAAGTAGGGTTTGCCAACTGGCCGTCCACATCCAACATGGTAGTTGCTGCAGGGGTCGCCCAGACCAACGCAACAGACTAGGTTAGCATGCACATGGCTCGATTTAATATCCTGTGTTGTTAGCTTCTGCGATCTCCTCCACAGCAGCCCTTCTGCTTCCACGGACCCTCTCTTCTAAACTGGCCTCCTCTAGCTTCAGATGAATCTCTTCTTTTGTCAGCTTTTGCATTTAGGCGTGACCTGAGTTGGTGTATGTGCGTGCAGCTGCAGTGTGTACCATCTTCAACTCAACGTCCAGCTGGTCCTCCCCGTGCCGATTCCATATGCCTCCACCAATTTGTAGACATCAACGCTGACAGGTTGAGAGCTCCAACAAATAGCGTTCTTGTGGCAGTATATGCAGTCCAGATTTTTGTACGAAGGCGCGTGCGGCTTGTCCACAATGCTCTTCAGCTACCAAACGTGATTTCGTTATCATTTGTGTTTCTTCGAAGGCAAATCTTCTTGAGTTTGCGGCAGTTGAAGTCTGCGGTAGAATGGCTTTGCGGACAGTGAGTCAATCTGGTCAACAGTTGGGAGGCCACAGTCATCAATGTATTCCTTCAGGCAGAACCGTGCAGTCGCATATCCGTGCAGTAACGTCTTGACATGTGGACACTTGACCTCCCAGGTCTGATTGAGGTCCCCTCTTGATCTCTAAATGTACGCTGTGAGGGGGTTGAGGATTTCAGACATCTTCTTGATGCTTCTCTTGTGACCTGAGATGGTCAGGGCCAATTTCTTGAGCACAGCGCAGGCGATCTTGAGCGTCTCCAAGGTGGTCTGGTTCACTGGCGGAGGCCTCGCAGGGGGCCGGGTGGCGTAAGGGCATGTGGCAATTGGGCCTACGTCACGGGAGGCAGCTATGCTGGCCATTCCACGCCCTTGTCCGCATGGCACATCATTCCGGTGTCTCGGGGATATAGGAAAAGTTGAAGGCACCAGGCCAGAGTTGGATACGTTGAATGGAAGAGCACGTCAAACGTAGGGAGGCGGAGTGAAAGGGGTTTTCGCCGGTGGGTGATGCTACTGTTTGTGTTTCAGATGGGCAGAGGTCAGACCCAGTGGTGGTACCATGTACTATAGTCTGGTGGTTCAGATTCATTGCCTTAGAATGTCTTGGAATAAGCATACAGTGAAGGTTGAGAGTTCAAATCCCATGGCCTCCTCTTTGGAGTTACCTGACCAAATAAGCCAAAGTTGCTGGCGATCTCCATATCCTTACAAGAGACAGCTTGATACCATAGCAAATAAGACAAGATGACCTCCCATCCTAAGACTAGCCACTTGCGTGTTTCCTTGTTTGGAGGGATAACGCAATTCAACCTTGTGGTGCTACTGTGTAGAAAGCCGCTTACTGTTTTCAGGGGTCTTCAAAGCACCAGGGCTCAGGATCAAGGTGAAGGTTTCAAAGTCTCCTTCAAGGTTGGGGAAGAGGTCAAGAGGATGATGTTTCCCTGGTGTGCTTGGAAACTAAGCGATTGGAGATAACTAGTGTGATGCTGCCAGAATCTATGAGGATTCTTGCAAGCTGACCACTGACGGGAGCATGAATAAAGAGAGGGTGGACAAGAGTGGCATCAATGGTATCCTGAACGAAGGAGACAATAGTGGATACCTAAGGTTTATCTTGCTCGTGGTGACCACTAATTCCCATCTTATGCACCAGCCAACAAAGGTTTTCAACTGGTACCTTTAAAAATCCAGGCCGTACATGAAGTGACCCCATGAAGGGTCCCACTCCTCTTCTGTCTGCTTAGATGGAATCTGCCTAGACACTGTCAAGATTGGAGCTTGGGCTTTGAGCATAGCACGTTCTGGATCCATTGTTCCAAGACTGGAATTCATCTCAAGGCTATCCGTTTCAAAAGGGTGTATTGCAGGGTCATAATCCTGGGAGCTTGCGTCATAGAAAGGTTGCTGTTGTTTTGCTTCGAAGGAGTGAGCGGCTGGCTACTAGCTACTACCTCCTGGTCCTCCTCATCCACAGGTTGCAGTGCCTCCTGAAGTGCCTCCACTGGGACTTCCGCCTCTCGTGCCTCCTCTTCCCTATTAGCTGCCGCATCCTGTGGTGGCGTTTCCGTAGGTCCCCCTGTAGACTCCCGTCACTTGGGGCGACCTACCCCTCCCATGCTGTTAAAGTCGGCTGAAACGGTATGATAGGCCAAAGGGTCAACTACGGAACTGGTCCCATAGGGGATAGACCAGTGCAGGTATTAAGAAGGGGGTTGACAGTAAGCAATATGGGAAGGAACTGAAGTTACGATTTGGAGAAAAGAACTATGGGATCACTTGTTGGTCGTCCTTCCCCATTCACAATGTAGATGCGAGAATCTTGGAATGTGGAGCAGTTTCCACTTGGAGGAATGTTACATGACAATTGGAGATCAGGCAGGACACATCAAGTCTGGTACATGGAAGGGAAGGAAGGAAGTTCCCGCTTGACAATGGTCTCTGCAATCGCTGGTCCGTGTGGTCCCAGCCTCTAAGTCCATCAATCCCATGATATGAAGTGGAAACTAGGGTAGTACCATATCAAAAGGACACAATTCAATCAAGAAGATTGGGGTTAGGGCCAATCAGGGGGCGCCAGGGGCACCATGAGGGAGTTTCCCCATTTATCAAGCTTGCAAGCATTTTCTGGGATATTGCGGCGGATGGCCAGAGTTTCCTTTTGCTGTCAAGCTTGCAAAAGATTGTTCTTAAAGATAATGCCCCTGCCGCCTGCCATGCTATAAACAGCTCTAGTGTCTTGACTGGGGTGGGGCAGCAAAAGGATGTTGTGACACAGTTCTGTTCTTGAGGATTGGAGCCTTTCAGGGACCAGATAAGATTGTTTCCATCCCGGCCGGCGGCTAATAATGGGAATAGCCTGCAAGTTTGGGTGGAGTATGGGTGCAGTTTAGAGTGTTTTTCCTAGGGGATATCCCGTGAACTCGACGTGCCACGGTGTCACTGACTCCTCTCGCAATTGGGTAGAAAATTGTATTGAAAAGGTTGAGTGAGGTTTCACGGGTACCCTCCCAGCAACTCATTAGTTTGGGGTAAAATACACATGGTTGCTCTTGATTCTTGCTTTAACCTGTCGGGATTGTGTGCCTATTGGTGACTGTACTGGACCTCAACTCTGGACTTCACATTTTTTCTGCTCTGATGCACTCAGGAAATGGAGGGAAACCCTTTCTAGATTGTTTCCTTGAGGGTGGGGGGGAAAACTCGAAGATGCTAAAAACGGCGGAAACCGGCAAAAAGGGGTAGAGGGTCTTTTCATTCCCCCCATCAGGAGGAAGAACTTGGTGGGGGGGTGTAATAAGTCTTACAGGGACGTCGTGCACAGACCCGCTGGTATGTCTCTTATGGGGCTGTACTCTTTCCATTCCCCTTGGTGCATTAGATGCTGATCAGGCATGGTATAATCCTTGTCTGTTACGTCTGACTCCTTTATTATATCTCTCTCCAATTTTGTAGCTTGTAAGTGCGCAGCCAGTGACCACCCCGGCCGGATTCTTATCCTTGGACGCGATTGAACCGCCGGCGCCGCGAATGGCGACCACCAGGAACCCCGCACCCACATCCCCCCTACTTGCAACAGCCGACGTCATCATTGCCACCAACAACCCCAAGGCGGCGGCCCCCGAGGCCGCAGATACTGCCGGGGTGTGCGCCGAAACAGGCATGCTCCTTGCGGATAAGGAAGGGGACAGGGCTGGAACAACGGAAGGCGACGACGAGATGGACGTTGACAGAGAGCCCCCCACTGCCGCCTTTGCGGCTGCCGACGCCAGTGCCGAGGCCGCGGACGCCGCGCATGATCTTTAGTTTCAGCCGATCGTTGTTCACCGCATAGTCGACGGAATCGAGCTCAATGCGCACGTCATCGCCCACAGAGGGAACCCCATCGTTGACCAAAGCGTCTATACGCTCTTTGAGGATCGGCACGCAACCTCGGGGTAACCAGCGGAAAAGCAGTTTCAAAGTGAGTTTAAAGGACAACATTCTATCTTTTCGTTGGATTTTGAGAAATACTGAATCTCGCTTCTTTCTGGTAGAATCAGCGCAAAAATGTCTCAATTTTATTCCTATTTTTCTCAGCTTGACTGGCCGGAACGCGCAGAAGAAACCTCCTTTATTAGGACCGCGGTCTGACAATACCGTGAGTACGTGACCATCGCCTCTCTTTCTTTCCCTTTCTGCAGGGTGGCACTGACGCTGTCTCATCCAGCCCGTATGCCGGATCTTTTGCGATTCGGACCAGCCTGGTCCACGCCGAGGCTGTCGGCAAAATATTGGCTAATGCACCGTAAATGCCTTGATTCACCTTGGAAAAGATATTTTGCATCATACCCACCTCCAAAATCCTCCTTGGAGCGTTTGCAAACAGCATCTGTGTGCTGGCCCCTCCGAATTTTTGTAAGAGCCCATTCATAGACAATGGACGAGTCGTGACCCACCCGACGCAGCGCTAGGCGGTTTTCGCGAAAACGCGGCAGGACGAAGCTCATTGTTTTTCTTCTAAACAAGGGAGATGCAGCAGCCAGGGATTTATCTTGCGCATAAAGACTTGAAACGTCTCTTCCGCAGAACAGGCAACTGCCTCTCACTCTCAGTCTGCAAGCTGGGGTAACCCCAGCACACAGAATCGACTGGTGTTGATCACAGCATATTCAGCGCCAGCGCCAACTTCCCCCCCCCAACTTCCCCTCGCATTGTCAACTCCACGTCGAACGAAAGCGACGCCCCTTCCTCGTCCATGAAGCGCTCGGTTCAATCCTCTCCCGAAAAAGCAGTGCAAGTTGCCGTGACCAAAGGTTGCTTCCCGGCTGCCTGCCTCGGCATGCCCACCTGAGGGTAGATCATTCCGTAGATGGGACCGTTCGAGCGTGGATCCGATGTGCCCTCACGTTGCACTCATACAAATTCTTTTTTGGGGGGGGGCGGCCAGGTAGTCAGCCGTGGTCGTGTTCTGTTCGAAAGGACACATCTTTCGCTCAATGAAGTTGTTATGCGTCGGAAAGTGATTTTCTTTACAGTGGGATGGGGGAGGGCGATTTGCAGAGTGGGGGGGGTGGGGGGGGACTGCTAACTGCGGGGAGCTGAATCTGACTGTGTTCTCCTTCCACGTTGGGGAGGGATGATGGAGGATGAGGTAATGTGGCAGAATGATAGTTTTTGCCGCACGAGCCTCCCTCCCTCTCTCCCCGACCAACACAACTTAGTACCACTCCCCCTTCTCTCCATAGAAACAATTCCAAGGCACCCTCGTCCACCTCGTAGCCTCAATCACCGAGCACCACG
>KZ994710.1:0-10120 GCA_003614705.1 Blyttiomyces helicus | reverse complement strand
CCGACGTAAGCGAACGAGGAAGCGGCAGCGAAGAGATAGGCGCGCTCGACGCAAGCGAGTAGCGAGGCAGCGACGAAGCCCGCTGGCGCACTCGAACGAGAAGGCGGCGTCGGAGCGACTGGCGCACTCGAAACAGGAGGCGGCAAAGAAGCGGCCGGTGCACTCGAACGAGGAGGCGGCGACGAAGCGACACGCATAAGCGAACGAGGAGGCAGCGACGAAGCGACCGGCGCACTCGAACGATGAGGCAGCGACGAAGCGACTGGCGCAGGAGAACGAGAAGTCGGCGTCGGTCGAGACGCGCCTTGAAGGTCTTAGAATTGAACAAGGCGAGGTAGTATCAGCAAGTAATCAACTCTGCCATTCAGGTTGACCGCCGATCCCTCAGCTTCCCCAACCAGAAACATTCCATCTCACCCTCCCTATTCACAATCCCCGGTTTCCTTACCCGCCGAAACGCTCTTTTCACTTTCACCCTGCCCCACCGCCGGCGGAAACACTTTTGTCAATCGGCCCTGGCCCATGACCATAATGCGGAACCGCAACGCGCCAACAGGCCCCGCCATCTCGAGATCCGACGGTGAGCCATGGCTGTGTAGGGCCCCTTCAAGATCTACCAAGTCGACCGCGCTGGCGTCGTCGTAAAAATAATCGACCCAGAATTTATAGGCATTGGAATTCTCGCTTTTGAGCGCGGCGAGCGACCGTCGATCTCGGCGGGTTGGCTGATGGATGCGAATGTGACGGGTTGAGTGGGAGAGGGGGGGTATGGATTTGCATTCTGATGTCCTGGAATTGATTGAATGGGCATCCCACTTACCTCCGCATCACCGATAGCGACGACTTTCATTCCGTGGCTGCACTCATAGCGGGGCGCAAGGCAGTCGCGCAGAAGAAGCGGTTGCTTCTGTCATGACCGGCTCGTGGCTCGGGCCGGCGAGTCGGAAGAAGCGCTGGACGATTTTGACATCGGGAAAAAGCAAAAGACAGTGATCCTTTAGCATGGAAGTCTGCTCCTCTTCGCTACTTCATGGCGCTGTTTCGGATTATATGTTGCTCGTCAGTAAGTAACCTGCAGTTACCTCGCGTTGAATTCGACCTGAATATCGCGAGGACCGAGGGGAGAGAGGAGAGGGAGGGGGAGAAGCGGTATTTATTTGAAATGCGAGACATCCCACAGCATCACTGTGCCATCAGATCCTCCAGTGCATAGCGTCTGCCCATCGGGGCTCACCGAGATGGCGGATATAGTGCCAGAGTCCATGACGTCCAAGAACCGACCCCGCCCATCGGGTCGAGTCCGTCGCCAACCGAGGCGCTTTCCAGCCGAGAAAAACAATAATTGCCCGCAGGGAGATAACGCTGCCGGTCCTTCCAGAGAGGCGATCGCCTCCTTCCCGACCATGTTCCCCGTTGCCGCGTCCACGCACGTGAGCCCTCTGCCAAGCGTGGCGATGTACAGGAATCGATCCTCTGGGCAGAGAGACAGACTCGCTGACGGCCGCAACGCAAGCTTCCAGATTTGTTGCTGGTCGTCCACCCTCCAGCACGCGACGGTATCCCCTCTGCTCGCGTAGATATGCCGACCGTCGGAGCTTGCGCAAAGACCGTGAATGCGCGTAGATTGCTTCTTGCCATTGTCGATCACCACGCCCCTGGAGTAGTTCCAGGTTCGAATCTGCCCTTGGAAGGTCCCGCTGACGAGAATGTTCCGGTTCCCGAAGAGAGCGCTGCATCGACCGATGTTTGGAAGCGCAAGGGGAGGTCCGTCGGGATTGGGCCCACACGCGAGAACCGGGCCTTCGTGCGTACCGCAAACAACGATGTCGCCGATGCACGCAAGCGGTCCTGATAGCCTCGCTCTGGGCAGGACCGGGATGACATTGCCTGTTCGTAGATTAAGGCACCGAACACCGTGTACGGGGCGCATATCCATCGGCGACATCGTGTAGACTTTCGAGCAAGATGGATTGAATGCGATGGACGAAACTGAATCGCCGTGGAGTTTGAGCCGTTTGAGCATTATGGGGGCCAGGGAGCTTTCGGACGCCGTGGGCGTCGCGGAGTGGGGCGAAGGCTGGACGGTATGGCTAGACTCAGCGGGCGGGCCCGGGCGTGGCTCAGAAGGGGGTGAGCGCGCACAGTAGACCGGAGGAGACGAGGCATCCGGTGCAGTCGTACTAGGAGGCGGCGACGGCTGAGAATGCCATTGAATGTCTTAGAAACAAAAGAGACAAGAAGTTCGTATCAATATTTCGATAATGGCTCTGGCGGAGCGCCGATTCCTGAAATTCGTCCACCAAACAACGTCCCCATCGCTCATCTCTATACAATCATAGAATTTCTTACCCGATGAAGTACCATTTTGACTTTCCACAGGACTTATGGCGGGCGTAGTGGGAAAGCCCCAGTGCGGGCCAGAAGGGGGCTGAAGGGTCGAGCCAGCCGGAGGAGACGAAGAGACCAGCGCAGGTGAGGGAGGAGGCGGCGACGAAGCGACAGGCGCAGGCGAGGGAGAAGGCGGCGACGAAGCGACCGGTGCAGGCGAGAGAGGAGGCGGCGCCGAAGCGACCGGCGTACTCGAACCAGGAGGCGGTAACGACGCGTCAGGCGCAAGCGAAAGGGGAGGCGGGGACGAAGCGTCAGGCGCAAGTGAAGGAGGAGGCGGCTGCGAAGCGCCAAGTTCAAGCGAAGGAGGAGGCGGCGTAGGTCGAGACGCGCATTGAAGGTCTTAGAAATGAACCAGGCAAGGCCCCATCAGCACGAATTCGAGGAGCCACTCAGGTGGACCGCCGATCTTTCAGCTTCACCCACCAGAAAAATGTCACGATCCCCATGCACAATAGCCGGTCTCCTTACCAGACGAAAAGCTGCTTGCAGTTTCTACCCGCGTCACCACCACCGGAAAGAATTCCGCCAATTGGCCTTGGCCTGTGACCAAGATACGGAATCGCGATGGCCCAATAGGTCCCGCGAAATCCAGACTCACCGGCAAGCCGTAGCTGTGCAGAGCTTCTTCTAAGTCTTCGGTGTCGATCGAGGTGGGGTCGTCAAAGAAATTTTTGACCCAGAAATTATAGGCTGCGGGGTTCTCTCTTTTGAGCATGCCGAGCGATATCTGATCTCGTTTGGTTGGCTAGAGGACGTGGATGGGACCGCGTTAGTGGAGGCTAACGCATGAAATCTGATACCGTCGGTGGATCTGAATGCTTTCGCATGGGGATGCTACGTACCTCCGGATGGGTGACGACCCTCAATTCCGGAGCCGCACTCGTGCCGGAGTGCAATGCACTCGGGCTGAAGAAGCGCCCAAGGGACTGGTTTCCAGGCTGTAGCCGAAGCCGATTCGGAAGGAGCAGTAAACGACCTTGTGGCGGGAATACCCAAATTGAGAGCGAACGTCAATCTAGAGGCCTCCAAGTCTTCGTCTCTTGAGCGGGCCACCTGGCTCACATTGCCATCCCGCTATCAGCAGCTCACCCGAATACACGAACGGGCGCAAACTATGTGAACCAGCAAGAGCTGCCTGGAGTGCCCGACAAAAACGGGATGACAGGATCTGAAGCGAAAAAAAATGATCAGCGACGACAACGGGCCCAAACTTGCCAGTTGGTGGGCCTCCTCGTGTTGGTGGAATTGAGGCTCTCGCCGCTTGGCGACATGCCGCTCAAAATATACTCCTCCCGAATCTCCTTCTGCGACCATCAGCAAAGCAGCGGAGCCGAGAAAGGCATTCTACCTGCATGTTTGACCGAAGCAAGACCGAGGGGGCCGCGGCGATTTCGAGGGGGGGAGGGCACTCGCTCCGTTAGAATCGGTGAAGATTGTTTTGTGAAGGTGGCATGGCGGCGTCAAGACCTCGAACGCAAATTCATCCCGGAGCAAGCCACTTCATAAATGACCTCGGAGGTGAGGCCCACCCTCCGCCAGCCGCCCTTCCTACCCTCAATTAGGGGGTCCTTGAGGAAAATACGGAGCGTTGTCAGGCGGTGAAGCGATCCCCACCTGCAGCTGCTCCAAGGCCAGTGGCTCCTACTCCTCGCCGCAGCTGCCTCACAGGGACTTCTTCCTGCTCTTGTTAACGCCCTTCCACTCGCCCACTCGCCAAATCTGGTCTTGACTGTCCTCCCCAATCCTGCTTGCCCCTGCCGCCTGGTCCGTCATCTCTCATTTTGCTGATTTTGGAAGACAACAACGTACGGACTCAACGATGAGATGAGATTATTTACGAGGGTTAATACTGAGGTTAAGAAGGGAGGGGCGCATGATTGCAAGGCATTTTATTCAAGCTGCGATACGACCCAAAGGATCACTTCGCCATCCAGTCCGCCAGTGCACAACGTTTTTCCATCGTGACTGCAGGCGAGAGCAGTCACAAGCCTCGTGTGCCCAACCAGGAGCCCCAGTCGGTCAGATAGCCCTTCAGGTCGGACATGTCGCCAATCGATGCGGGTCCCGGACGACAAGAACAAGATCCGCCCGCAGGGGGATAGTGTCGAATACGCTCCGACGGAAGGGGTCTCAATTCGCCAGATTGTGTCCCCCGTGGAAGCGTCCAAGCACGCAGCCCCTCCGTAACGTATCACGACGTACAGGAGGCAGAGGGAGAGACTCCTTGAATCCGAAAACTCGGCCGTCCAAACGGCTTTTCGGGTCTCCGTGTTCCAGCAAGTGACCGCGGGTCCAGCCAGCACTTGCGTAAAGAGATCGGCTATCGGAACTTGCGCAAAGTCCGAAGACGGGGGCGAATGGCCCTTGCACAGCACCGAGAAACGCGCCCTTCGATGAATCCCAGATGCTAACCTCCCCATAGGGTGAACCGCTGAAAATTAACTTCTGGTTCCCGGCGAGAGCGGTGGACGACGCTGCGAGTTTTGGAAGCGCAAGCGGAGGTCCACCGCCCTCAGGGTCGCACGCTACAATCGCGCCGCCGCGGCTGGCGCTGATGACGGTGTCGCCGACACACGCGAGCGATCCTGTCAGCACCCGATTGGGCAGAATCGGGACTGCATCGCCTCTTCGGACATCTATACACCGGACGGACGATTGCTTCCACGACGCTGTGTAGAACTTTGAGCCTGTTTGATCGCATGCGATAGATTAGACCACATCGCAGTGGGCTTTGATCCTTTTAATGATGGTGGGGCCCGGGGAGCGTTCAGAGGACGGGGGCGTCGAAGAAAGCGGCGTCGATTGCGGGCGAGGGTCGCTTCGGCTGGACTGAGCGGGCCGAGCGGAAGGGGGCGGGCGCGGAGAGATGACCCGAGGAGACGAGGCGACCATGGCAGTCGGACGAGAGGGCGGCGCCGGTTGAGAATTGCTAGCATTGTCTTTAAAATGGACGATGCGAGAAGTTCAGATCAATATTTCGAATAATGATTTTATGATTGAGGTGGATCACGGATCCCTGACCCTTCATCCGCCAGATGACGTCTCTCTGACCCGTCTCTAAATAATTACAGATTTTCTCACCCGATGAAATGCTATTTTGCGTTTTCACGGGACTAGTGGGGGCCTTAGCGGGAGAACCCGAGCGCGGCTCAGAAGGAGGCCGGCGCGTGGAGTTAACCGGAGGAGGCGAGGAGACCGGCGCAGGCGAGCGAGGCGGCGGCGATGAAGCGACCGACGAGCTCGAATGGGAATGCGGCGACAAAGCGACAGGTGTAGGCGAGCAAGAAGGCGGCAACGAAGAGACCAGCGCAGGCGAGCGAGGAGGCGGCGACGAAGCGACAGGCGCACGCGACGGCGGAGGCGGCGATAAAGCGACCGGCGCACTCGAGCGAGGAGGCGGCGACGGAGCGACCAGCGCACTCGAAGGCGGAGGCGGAGGCGGCGACGAAGAGAGCGGTGCACTCGAAGGCGGAGGCAGCGACGAAGCGACCGGCGCAGGCGAACGAGGAGACGGCGCAGGTCGAGACGCACTTTCAAGGCCTTAGCAATGAACGAATCGAGGTATATGAATACGAGCAACCATTCAGGTTAACCGCCGAACTCCTCAGAAAAAAATCGTATTTCCCACTTCCTATGCACAATCACCAGTCTCCTCACCCAACAAAACGCTCTTCGCGCTCGCCCTCTCCACCTGCGGAAAGCATTCCGCCAATCGACCATTGCCAATGACCATCATACGGAACCGCGACGGCCCAATAGGCCCCGCGAACTCGAGATCGACCGGCGACCCGTAGCTGTACAGAGCTTCTTCCAAGTCTTTCGTGTCGACGCAGATGGGGTCGTCGTAGAAATACCTCACCCAAAAATCGTAGGCTGCAGGGTGCTCGCTTTTGAGCATACTAAGCGACTTCTGATCTCGTTTGGTTGGCTGACGGATGGGAAATGGGAAGGTGTGAGTGAAGGAGGCATATGAATGGCCGATAGCGAGACGATTGAATAGGATGTCACTTACTTCCGGCTCCCCATCATTCACGTCCTCCGATTCCAGAGCCGCACTCGAGCTGGAGCGGAGGGCACTCGCGCTGAAGAAGCGAAGGCGTCCAGGGGACTGGGTTACTCGCTCCAGCCGAAGCTGATTTCCAAGGAGCAGCACACGGCCTTACCGCGGGGAGACCAAATGACGAGGAACGTCAATTCAATGCCCTTCAAGTTTTACCCTCGAGAGCGGGACCGCCTTGCTTCTGATGGTTTCCCAATATCAGCATCTTACCGGAAGACACAAAAGGGCGCAAAATGTGCGAACCAGCAAGAACTGCCGTGCACGGCTGGTATGCTCGACAAAAACGGGATGGCAGGATCTGCAGCGGAAAAGAAAATACTAACGATCAACAACAGCCACAACCGGTCTGGATGCAAGTGGCGGGCTCCTTCGTTTTGGCTGCGGTTCTCGCTGCCTGGTAACTTGCCGGCCACTTGTGTTCGGAAACGCTTTTTTCCTCCTGCAGCTCTCCGACGCCATCAGCACCCCCTACCCCAGCAGTCCAAGAAACAATCTACCTGCATGTTCGCCTGAGTCGTGACCGTGGGGGCTGCTTCGATCGCGAGGGTGGCAATCTTTTGTGCCAGGTTCGGTTCCAGATTGAGATTCGCTTTACAGGGGAAAAGCACGCCGGCGACGCTCGGTTTCATCCCAAAACAAAGCCACTTCATTGGTCTCAAGCTCCGCAAGGACGGCGGCCGACGCAAGGCAGAGAGAAAGAAAAAAGGGGAGACCTACCGCGCGCGCCGCCTCGACTGCTCGCGGCGAGGAGCTCCGCGAGCTCCCTCGGTCAACCCGTCCCCTCCCGCCCCCTCCACCAAATGGGGTCATGGGGGGTCGCGAAAATAGTATTCCTCCATCATACCTTCGAGGGCCGGCACAGTACACTTTTGTCGTATTCCGGGGGGGAGGGAGGCCCGCGAGCGCTTGAGGCGGACGAGAGGTCGTCGCGGGTAGTGAAATTACGACCCGCTCCCTCGTCCACCACTTGCCTGGCACATCAGAGAAACTCTCGAACTAAAGTCCCGAGACGAAACCAGGCAGCGAAACCGGTGTGAATGTTCCAAACAAAGGAAATCCAAGGCAAAGAAAGCCGTCTTCTATTCTAGCTGCGACACATCCCACAGAACCACCGTGCCCTGAACTCCTCCGGTGCACAGTGTCTTCCCGTCGGGGCTCAATGAAAGGACGCTTATCAACTTAGGGTGCCCCTCCAAAAGCCGCACTTGCTCCGACACCCCTTCGGACCCAATCCGTCGCCATTCAAGATGCTTTCCAGACCCGAAAAACACGAATCGCCCGCAGGTAGATAACGCGGTTGCTCCTTCGAGAGAGGGGATCGCTTTACGCCAGACGAACCTCCCCGTGGCCGCGTCGAGGCACGCGAGCCCGAGGCGACTCATTCCAACGTAGAGGATTCCACCACCTGGGCTGAGGGACAGAATCGATGCCTTTGGTAACCAAACGTTCCAGACTTGTTCGCGGGTGTCCGTCCTCCAGCAGGTGACGGTGGTCTTCCCTCTCGTCGCGCAGAGAGCCTGACCGTCGGGGCTCGCGCAAAGACCCGTGACCCGCCCAGATACCCGGGAGCCGATTGAAAGCAACACGGACATCGCATGATCCCAGGCTTGAAGCTCCCCAGAGCGGGACCCGGCAACCAGAAGCTTACTTACTTTTCCCGAAGAGAGCGGAAGATTCCGACGGGAGTCGTTCAAGTGCAGGGAGAGGTATACCGGAGTCGGGGGTACACGCGATAACCGTGTCATCTCGTGAGCGACAGACACCGGTATCGCCGATGCACGCGAGCGGTCCTATGAGCGCCTGCTCAGGCAGGATCGGGACAGTAACGCCTGTTTGCACAACTATGCACTGCACGGGGCTCTTCGGGGATACCGTGCGGCCGTCCTGGGACTCCTTCCACGACGCCGTGTAGACCTTCAAGTCCGTGTGATCGAAGGCGACAGACGACACTGAATGGCGGTGGACTTTAGCACGTCTGATCATAATGGGGACCCGGGAGCCTTTGGTGGACGCGGATGTCGGGAGGAGAGGCGGAGGGTAAGAGGAGGCGGGAGTCGCAGTTAGAGGCGAGGGTTGCGGGGGGGAGTAGTTTTGATGAGCGGGTGAATGCGCAGAGTTGTCCGGAGGAGATAAGGCGTCGTGCGAGGGCGAACGAGAGAGCGATGATGGTTGAATTGCGGGAATTATCTTCAAAATATACGAGGTTATGGGATAAGAAAAACGTTCCGAGCAATGGTCCGACCTCGATCTTCATCCACCGAAAAAAGACTCTATCACCCGACATGCACAATCTAGGGTTTGCTGGAGGGCGCAGCGGGAGGGTCCGAGCGCGGCTCATACGGCGGCAGACGCGGGGAGTGAATCGCTGGAGTCGAGGGGTCCGGCGAAGGCGAACGGGGAGGTAGCCACGGTTCTGAATTGCGGAAGTCGTCTTGAAAATAAAGAGGTTATGAGGTAAGATAACCCTTTCGAGCAATGACTCGACCCCGAACTTCATCTACCAAAAAAGACATTGCCACCCGACTATGTATAATCTCAGGGTCTTACCCGCTGAGGTATAATTTGCAGTTCTCTCGCTCCTGCTGGAGGGCGCAGTGGGAGGGTCCAAACGTAGCTCAACAGGCGGCAGACGCGTGGAGTAAATCAGAGGAGACAAGGTGACCGGCGCAGGCGAACGAGGAGGCGGCGTAGGTCCAGATGGGGGTTCCGAGTCTTTGAAATGAACAAGGCGGTGTGTTATTATTGTGATTTCGATAAGCCATTCAGGTCGACCGCCTATCCCTGAGCTTTACCGACCAGTAGCTTTCAGTCGCACCCTTCCCATGCAAAGTCACAGGTCTCCTTACCCGACAAAACGGTGCTTGGACATTCGCTCCCCACAGATGGAAAGAATTTCGCTAATCGGCCCGAGCCATTAACCATGAAACGGAACCGTATCGGCCCGATAGGCCCCACCTGGTCGAGATGGAACGGCAAGCCATCGCAGCGCAGGGCAAGTTCGAACTCCTCCTTTTTGACGGCGCTGGCGTCGTCGTGGAAATACTTATACCAGAAATCGTAGGCTGCGGGATTCTCGCTTTTGAGCAGGGTGAGCGAGTTCTGATCTCGTGTGGTTGGCTAGCGGGCGGGAATGGAACGGCGTGAGTGGAAGCTGACAATCTGATACGCCCGGTCGATCGGAATGCTTTGGCTTGGGGATACGACATACCTCTGCATGATTTACGACAGCCGCACTCGCACTCGCGGTAAATGAGCGATTGCTTTCAAGGCAATGGTTGGGCGTCTCCAACCGAAGCTGATTCGGAAGGAGCAGTACACGACCTGGCCGCGGGGCCGACCAAACATGGAAAGGATCAGTTCAGTGGCCTTCGAGTTTTACCCCCGTGAGCCGAACATAAGGTTCCTGCTGCTTTCCCGGCAGCGGCAGCGTACCTGAAGGCGCGGAAAAGCGCAAACTGTGTGGAACAGCAAGAGCTGCCATACGGAGCTGGAATGCGCGACAAAAACGGAAAGACGTGATCTGAAGCGAAGGATCAGCAACGAAGACTGGTTCTGATGCGTTCCCTATGCCAGCTTTAGGCCTCCTCGTCTTGTGAATCCCCTCGCCTGACAACTGGCCGCCTACTTCACGAGAAAAACGCTCATTCTCTTTCTCCAGATGCACCTTCT
>KZ994709.1:0-10139 GCA_003614705.1 Blyttiomyces helicus | reverse complement strand
GACAATGACCATTGTTCACTTCATTGTGGACAGAGTTGATGTACTAAAGTACAGTGATTCCTCTAAAGAACATGTGGTCTAATTCATGGATCCACAATGTCTCAGGCATTGATTAATCATCCTTGGAGGACCAACTCCTAAGGATGGGATGCCGAGTGCCTACAGAACCCCTTATGTCAGTCATGGCTCAGGGTCAACAACAGTCAAATCCTGTGGTCGGCGGAAACCGGAATCTCATAACACCGGAGAGAAGCAGCGCAAGGTCCCATCGACTCCGACAGTCGTCAGCCGCAATGAGCGACGCAAAGCAGGTGATCTTCTACGACCTCTGCGGCGACCCCGGAAAGGGCCCGATATTCTCTCCCAACACATGGAAAACCCGTATGGCGCTCCTCCACAAGAAGGTGGACTTCTGCGTCGTGGAGCTCAGCTTTGGGGACATCACGAGCGAGGCTTTCAAGAAGAAAACGGGGATGGCGAGGCCGTTCGGTGTGTATTTGGATAGGCGGGGATTGACGGGAGAGAGAAGGATTGATGCGGGTGGGTGCCCGTTTCACTCTCTAACTCTTGCATTCGAATGGTTCCCAGTCCCGTTGATTGAGCTCCCCGACGGAACGCTGATATCGGACAGCTTCCATATTGCAGAGTGAGTTAAGATCTCATGGTGATCGGCTCCTCCTTTAAAACTCCGACTCTCAACCTCGCTAAACCCCACCTCACAGGTACCTCGAAACAGCCTACCCCAACGCCCCCTCGCTCTTCCTCCCGACGGCGCCGCTCCCCTCCCCACCCCCAACATCGCCCGCGTTCCAAACCGCCCATCAGTTCGCGTGCTTGATCGACGCCGGGCTCGGCTCGAGCGACGCGCGGTGGAGCACGTTCTTTGAGCTGGCCGGGCCGGCCATCGCGCGACAGATCGTCAACGACGCGGACCGCGCCTACTTTTTCAGCGATGCGAAGATGGGGATCGTCGATGGGTGGAAGAAGCTCGTGGTGGATGCCGATCGAGGTGAGGCGGGTGGTGAGCCCCATGCCAATGCGCTAGCATCTTTCACGAAGTCTCATATCCTCCCCCTACGCTCGCCAGCCGATCAATTGGCGCGAGCCCGCAGCTCCCTCTACCCCATCGCTCGCCTCCTCTCGCGTCCTTTCTTTGCCGCCAGTGCCGCGCAACTCGCCCTCTCGCCCGCCCACCCGACCCCGCTCTTCCTTGCTTCCTCAACCGCCCCAGGCCTCGTCGACTACATTCTCTTTGGCCGATACGTGATGTGCGCTGCGGTCGATCCCGCGCTCGCTGAAAGCATCTTCAAGAACGCTCATGGAGACCAGGAAGGAAATGTCTGGCCGTGGGTTGAAAGGGTGAGTTTGTTGGTGAGGCGCGGTGGCGGGTGGAGTGCGTGATGCGTCGCAAAAGGCTTGAGAGCGAGGGACGCAAACGCGGGCTCATTGAGTTTTTTTGACCGCAGATGCTCGACCTTTTTGATGGCCATGCCCGCAAGATTCTGAGCCGTCCCCATCTGTAGCGCCTCTAGGCGCTTTGCCATCTTGCGTGAACGTGATTGCTCCCATGTACTTTTGGATTGGCGAACCAGTAGCCCTTGATTGCATCACTTCTCATCATAGAGTTGGCTTCACCTTCACTCTCCCCCCAGCTTCGGAAATGAACCCCGCCATTGGCCACGGTGTTCATTGCCTTTCCCTTCCATGGCACAGATACTGGCGGAATCGAGTTGCTTTTGCGCTGAACGAAACAGTTGCAACATTGATTGTTTCTGCTCAATCAGGTTGAGGACCCCATCGAGGTCCGGCGACGAGGAAAATCCGCTCGAGCGTCTGGCGTTGCCCGAGAAAAATGAAAGAGCAACGCGGGAGAAAGTCAGTCCCCTGCGCCACATTTTGCTCAAGTCCGATCCATCATCAGCGCGGCGAAAACCCCCAGCCCCGCTCATTTCAGCCACAGAAGCGTTTCCTTCAACCCCCGCACCTCGTCAACCAGATCACGTCAAAGGAAAAAATGCCGTCGATCCGTACCGCTCTCCGCAGGCTCCCCGTCCCCCGGATACGCACCGCCATCACCCAAACACCCGCCCTACTCCGCCCCTTCCACAACTCCCCCGCTGCGCTCGAGCAGACCGACGGTGTAGGTGTTTTTGGCTTTGTGGCGAGGGCGTTGTTCCTGCCTTTTTTGCTCACCTTTACCTCCCGTTTTTTTTTTGTAGAACCCGCTCCGTCACCCCTTTGCGCGGTTCCTGAAGCCGGTCCAGTATGTGAAGTGGCAGATGAACAAGATTGATGTTGCGAGGGAGACTTACAAGGTCTGCTCGGAGCAGGTCGAGCGGCGACCGGAAATGTTGGAGGGTGCGTAGGGAGGCGGGGCGGGGCGGGGCGGGGGGAGGAGGGGGGTTGGGGACTGGGTGTGCATTGGGTTTGGTTTGGGGCCAGCGGTGGGGCGGACGGGTGGCATGGCTCTTCATAGGCGGGAGGGTGCGTATTGAAGTGAGGGCAGTCCCTGTCCTGTCACCACCCTCGAGCCCGGCGGTTCTATCGGGTGACCGTCGAAAAGAGGGTGCAACCCTGCGCTTCACTCCCCCTTATCCCAATCCCGCCGCCCTTCTTCCCAGTCTATAAGCTTCCCGACAACTTCCAAACATGGTTCGCCATGGCGGTGCTCCATATCTGGATGGTGAACTGCCGGCTCCGCGCGGAGGGGCTGGACGGGAAGGATATCAAACAGGAGCTGTTTGATGCCTTTTCGCTTGACGTTGAGCTGAAGATCCACAAGGCCGGGGTGAGTTGAGGGTTTTTTTTTTGGGGGGGGGGGGGGGGGGACGGGACTGGTGGGCTGCGATGTGACGGAGTATGGGGTTGGCGGAGCGTCCTTTTGGTATGGAAACTTTGAGCGTCATTGGTCTCTTGGGCCTTGCTCTAACATTGAAGTACGCAATCCCTTTTCATTCCGCAGGTTAAGGCGAACATTGGTGCGATTATGACGGACCTGTTGAGTTCTTACTATGGACAGACGCTCGCATACGACGAGGGGCTGTATTACGGCGACGCGGTTATGGCCGGTGCTCTCTGGAGGTTAGTAAGCATTCTTCCCCTCTCCGGATGTATTGATACCTGGCACCGGACGGAATATCATTTTCCTTTTCCTGCGGTGACTGACATTGCTAATCTCCTACGTAGGAACCTCTTCGCGTCGAAAAAGGTGGACCCGACTATTTTGGAGGCGGTGCTGGTGTACGTTAGGGAGCAGCTGCGGGCGGTGGATGCGGCGGACAGGTCGGATATTCTGAATGGCAAGTTCCAATTTGCGGACGTCAAAGTTCAATGAACGCCGGTTGTTCAACCTGATCCATGACTGCCTCCCCTTGTATCCATGGCCTTCTCCCTAGTTACCAGTTTTCGACGTGAGATTCGTACGTAATAGATTAGATGGATCGTCCGCTCCGCGCTGATATCTGTTACCAAAGATCCACACCTTCCCTCTTCCTTTTATATAAGACCGCATCAGAGAGATGGCTCATTCAAAAATGAACAACACAATAATATATATCAACAGCTAGCTCAAATCTGGCGATCGATCGATACAACGAGTGGTGGGGGGAAGCAGAGCTTGCAAGACGAGGGCGGGGTGGGAAAGGGGATGATAGGTGCAAGGGCTATGAGGACGTTGCTCAGTGGCCATGGGGGTCCTGGGCGGGCTCATCGGGCTCGATCTTGATCATGTCGCTGGGAGAGGAGAGGAGGGTGCGGAGAAGATAATCAGTACTGAGCCGCGACCAGCCAACGAGAGATTTCATCTACCAATGAAAAACAAGCGCCGATATAGCGAAAGAAATCACTTACTCAATCCGCAACAAAGCGATAGCCGCCTCCGTGGCCGCCTTAAGGGACTTCACCTTGGACATAGTGGGTTCGAGGACACCCGCCTTGAGGTTGTCGCGGACAACGCCGTTGATAAGGTCGAGACCCGTCCTAAGGTGAACGAAATAGGGTCATGAAGAGAACAAAGCAGTACGACCATGAGCAATGTAACAGACATCACGCAACCGTGAACACAAAATAAGCCGCGCCGGCCTTACCACTTGAGAGCCTTTTTGGACGCGTCGGCACCAGAGCTCTGCGCGGCATTGTGGTAGGCGCGGAGCTTGGCGACCAGGTCGGTGGAGTCCTTCGCCGCGTTCACGGCGAGGGTCTTCGGGATGACGAGGAGCGCGTTCGCGTACTCCGCGATCGCGAGCTGTTCCCGAGAGCCCTATAAAATAGAATGGGCAAAAAGGTGCGGTACTTTTAGTACTAGGAAAGTGCAAGCGAGGCAATCTGGCACGTCCCGCCTCTAACTTACCAAAGTCGTTGCAAAGTTCTCAAGGTAGATCGAGAGCGCGGTCTCAACGGCGCCACCGCCAGGGACAACGGACCCGCTTTCCAACGTCCTCTTGACGGCGCATAGCGAGTCGTGGACGGAACGCTCCATTTCGTCGAGGAGGTAGTCATTAGCGCCGCGGAGCAGGATGGAAGCGGACGAGTGCACCTTAGTGCCCTTGACGAGGATCAGCTCGTCATCCGAGATGCGCTCCTGGCAAACTTCCTCAGCGTTTCCGAGGTAGGCCGCGTCGAAGGATTCCTCTCCCTCCATGTTGGCTAGGGAAGAAATGAGAGTGGCTGGGTTCGGAGAGGTCAAATCAGAAAATATTGTCTGTTGAGTACGTCAATTCAAAAAGCGGTGAAAAAAGAGGTAAAAAAGCTGTGAAATAGCTTACCGCCGGTCGCCTTCGCGATGCGCTTCAAGTCTTCCTTCTTCACACGCCTGACAGCCATGGCACCCGCCTCCACAAAGCACTTAAGGCAAAGGTCGTCGATACCCTTCGTGGTGAGAACGACATTCGCGCCGGTGTCGAGGATCTTCTTGATGCGCTCAGTAGTGATTTCCACCTCCCTAAATAATTATGACGATATGCGAAATAAGCCATGGGAAGAACCGATACGCGAGAGTCTCGGCTTCGGTCTATAGCCCTACCTGCGGCGGATATCCTCGAGCTTATTTGGGTCATCGATGACAATGTTCACACCAAGGTGCATGCGCGCCTTCTGGAGGTTGATATCGAGGCAGGCAATCTTCGCGTTCACAATTTTCGTCTTCATCGCTATCGATAGGAATGAAAAGTAAGTTTAAAGAAGTTTCCTACTAACAAAATGGTTGTATCTTCGGTTCAAAACTGAGGGAAAGGGACTCACACTGCGCGGCAACAGTGCAGTTGAGTGCGTAGCCCTTGACGAGAATGCTTTCCTTCACACCCTTTCCATGCGCCTTCAGAATGTTGACGGCCTTGACGGGATACTTGACCTCACCACGAGCGTTCGTAGACTTGACCGCGGTCATCGCATCGACGACGAGCCCCGCAAAGAACTCATCGTCCCTATAGAAAATGGGGTACGGGTGACATCGTTAAGTGAAATTCCACACTTGCAGAGCCGCTGATTCCAGTCCACTTATCCAAATCGAAACAGTTTGCGACCCTATGCTCCGCTGGTACTCACGAGCCGATGACCTTCGAGGACATGCTGGTCTTCGCGACATTCATCAAGCAATCCTTTCCAAGCGTATCGACCTTGACGGCCATCTGCTCCGCAATGAACTTCACACTCTCCTTAACTGCGAGCCTGTACCCAGTGATAAGGGTAGTGGGGTGAATCTTATTGATAACGAGGGCATTGGCGAGCTTGAGAAGCTCCGCGGCAATGATCACGACGGAGGTGGTGCCGTCGCCGACCTCCTTATCCTGCTGTTGCGCAAGCTCGACGAGGACGCGCGCCGCGGGGTGCTCGACCTCGAGAAGGCGGAGGATCGTAGCACCATCGTTCGAGATAGTCACGTCCTATTTGAGAGAACAAAGCCCGGGAAGAGAAAGGACCGGGGAGGCGGAAACGGGTAGGTTTGAGGATACCCAGCGAGAGGGTGGCGGTGGCAACAGGGGAGGGGGAGGTGATAATAGCAAATTTACACATACGCCAATATCATCGACGAGCATTTTGTCGAGACCGACGGGGCCGAGGGAGGACTTCACAATGTTCGCGACGGACGTCGCGGCAAGAACTGGATGAACAGGGGTGCGGATGCAACAGATCGTTAGCAGAGTCACTCGAGATCCGCCAGTTCAAAGCCTGAAATCGACCCTCGCCAACAATCACTACTTCAGTCCTGGGGGCCCGCCCAGTCAGAACCAAGCCCTCTTCAGCTGGGAACCTACCATTCTGGTTGCGGATGTCGTTTCCAGACGTTCTTTGGCCGCCGATCGCAAGGGCGGAGGAAGCTTTGTTGGACATGTTGCTGGATCTTCGTGGCTGAAGAGTTGAGGGAACAGCCATCTGGTTAGTATGTCTGTCCTCAAGTCGCTCGGATCAAGCAACGCCAGGCTGCCACCGGGGATCCGACTTCCGGTGGTTGATACTCGGAAACCCAGGCTCAAGCAGTTGCTTGGTTTCCGCGGATCTTGCAAAGCGCTTTTTCAAGGCGCCGCGGGTACCAGACCCGATCGACGACAGTTCGCCTCCGGCCGAGAGAGCCAGGCTCTGCAGGCGGTCGAGTTCGGGGCAGGGGCAGGGAGGGAGGGGAGGGGTACATACCTGCAAATAGGTCCGGGAGAGTTGAGGAAGGGAGATTGGCGACGATCTCTGGATCTCTGTGTGGGGCAAAGCAGTCGTCAGCCTGCACTCGGATTTAGGCGATTTTCCAATTTATTCATTTGCGGTCCAGCGCGGCCTTCGCCAGTGCGACCCAGCGATCGCGGACAGCTGGGACCCCAATCTGATCCTCGACGTCGTGCGTTTTGCCCTCTGACCTCTCACACCACAGACCTCCCTGAAAGCGATCCTCAGTTGGAACAGGGAACGGACATGCGACCAAAGACGCGGGTTGGACGACTGGTGTCTGCGCTATCGAGGCCCGTCGTCACTTCTTGCGGGTCCCCCACTCTCAACCCTCAATCTCCATCAACTCAAACACCCAAACCCGTCCCCGTTCGGGAGGTCCAGAGTTGGTCCATTTTCCGGGGGGAGACTGCCCTTCTTGACTTTTGTGCTCTTTCGATTCAACCTGCTTATGCTCGATCTTCTCTCTATTATCTCTCACGAGCTCTTTGCCGTCATGTTATCCATCGTGCTCTACCCGGAGGTGATACTCAGAGCCAACCTGCCTGCAAAGTCTTGGGCTTCCTCGCGTGCTGTCCCCATCACCCGCACAAGTGAAGTGCAGGCGCTGGAACACGTACTCCAAAAACTTTGAGTCTGGTTGACATCCTTCTGAAAAGGCATCAAGGAGTTTAGGAGGCTCTCGGGAATCCTTCCTTCCAGTCCGATCCGTAAATCTGGCGGCGGCTTGCGAGCGACCTTGAGGACATACGGATGCAGGTCCTCCAGCGCGACTTTTACGGATTTCTCTGCGAGGTTATTGAGCTTGTTGCAAACCTTCTTGCAAACCGTTGAGGACACCGTTCACGGCGGTCAGGGAGGGAGTACGGGGTCCTCAGCTTTGAGACGCATCCTCCCGTATCTGAAGTGCTGGTTGCCTTGCAGTAACGAAGGTAGAATGCCGCGGCAGGTCGCGTTGGAGTCTTGATCTCCACGAACCAAACAGCGCGGGCGGGGAGTGATGAACAAGGATGGCGAGCCAGCGACGACGCTTCGGCAAGTGCCTTTGCTGGGTGCTGGGAGCGACGAGCTGCTACAGTACAGCCATGCCACCACCTCCTTTCTCCACGTCCAAATGGCTGCCCACTGCCATCGAACGACGCGACAGCCGCTGGAGCCGCGCCCGAGAGATGGTCCGATTGTGTATTGCAGTAAAACCTAATAAAACCCATTGCGCACGCGCCACAGTTATACTTTGTTGCTTGCGCCGAATCATCCCATCTGCGCTATTGATCCATCAACGATCGGAAAGAAAGAAAAGAAATCAGACGAGCTCGTGGGCAACGGGGCCGCTGCCAGCCTTCTCGTGCATAACCACCTGCATCTCGCTGTTGACGAGATCTCCGCTTGAAGGAAAAAACATGACCACGAAGCCTGCAATTCGGAAGCCCTTGCTCAAGGCGGACTCGGCTGTGGACCTCTCCGCTCAGACTGGGAAGACTTGGGGCCGTTCCAGGGGTGAGCTACTGCGAGTGGTGATTGAAGTGGTGGAAAGGGCGGAAAAAATCCCCCTCGAGAACAGCCTCTCAATGGCCGTATGCCCTGACTGACTGTCTTCCGCCGCCTTCCTTTCGACCAGATGTCGGCGCGCTGACCATCCTCAGCTCGGCAGTCATCATGCTCTTCTGCCCGCTGCTCGTCATCTACCTGTGGATGGCGTGCGACTCGTTCCAGTGCTCGCTCGTCGCCCCTGTGGAGCTCGTTCTCAAGGCCGATACGCCGCTGGACGGCCTGCGCGGCCTGGTTCTCGACCACTTCCCTAAACCTACCGTTGGTGAGTAGCACTTACTGGATCGTTTTTATTTATTTTATGTTGGGGGTCTCACGTCCTAGGGAGAAGGGTCTAATTGATGTCACTTCTCTCCTTTTCGGCTCAATGCACGTTCTCTAGAGGGCTTCCAGCTCTATTTCGCTTGGGTTGCGTTCCAAGCGGTGTTATACGCCTTCTTGCCCGGAAAGATCGGTTATGGTCAAACGACTCCCGCTGGCCACACCCTTCCCTATGTGGTAAGTGCCGGATCGAAATATAGCCCGCGGTGTTCGCCTTCAGAAACCACTTCCTAACCCGCACCCCCTTTCCGCCATTCTAGGTTAACGGCCTCCTCGCGTGGGTGGTGACGCACGCCCTCTTCATCGGCGGCTCCCTGTACTTCAACCTCTTCCCCGCCTCCCTCGTGCACGACAACTGGGGCGGGCTCCTCGTAGCGGCGAACGTGTACGGCTACCTCCTCACAACCTTCTGCTTTATCAAGGCGTATATTGCGCCCTCGCATGCGGCTGACCGCAAGTTCTCGGGCTCGTGGATCTACGACCTATTCATGGGGATCGAGTTCAACCCGCGGATTGGCAAGATGTTCGACTTCAAGCTCTTCTACAACGGCCGCCCCGGCATCGTCTGGTGGACGCTCATTAACTTCTCGTTCGCCTGCGCTCAGTACGTCAAGATCGGGTACGTCACCAACTCGATGGTGCTGCTTAACTTCTTGCATGCGGTGTATGTTTTGGACTTCTTCATTCACGAGGTATGAGGGATGGCGGTTAAGTCTTCGGGCGGCGAGGGGCGGGCGTATTTCGTTTTGGCGTGGCCGTCCCCGTAAGTCTCTAACCTTCTGATTTCTACTCGCTAGGACTGGTACCTCCGCACCATTGGTAAGGAGTGAATACTGCTTCTAGCGGATGTCAGTCTCGGCGGAGTATGGGAATTAACTAGCTTCCTTCCTTTTTGATCAATTTCGCAATCAACAGACATCGCTCACGATCACTTCGGCTTTTGTGAGTGGTCGTTTTGCGGCTACGTCAGGGAATGGGGTATCTGAAATCGTTTCTCTAATTCCCACATTTACCCTGGCTTCTCGCAGACCTCTCCTGGGGAGACACGGTCTGGCTTCCGTTCATGGTACGCCGAAGTCACGAACTCCGACCCTATCCCCCCTTCTTATTTTCTGATATTTTCTAATGCAGATCTCTCCTCCTCACCCTCCCCTTTCCTAGTACACTCTCCAATCCCACTACCTCGTCCGCAACCCGATCGACCTGTCGTGGCCCTACTTTGCCTTCGTCTTCTCCGTCGGCATGTCCGGTTACTACATCTTCCGCGCCGTCAACAACCAGAAAGATATTGTCCGCCTGACCGACGGCAAATGCAATATCTGGGGCCGCCCCGCTAAAGTCATCCGGACCGAGTTCAAAACGTCTAACGGCGAGACTCACCGCTCTCTGCTCTTGATTTCTGGGTTCTGGGGTGAGTGGGAACGGCGGTATACGGCGGCACTAACTTCATGAGGGTGTATATTCTTTCGAACTCACCACCACCCCCCCTACTTCCCCCCTCGCTTAGGTCTCTCTCGCCACTTCAACTACGTCGGCGACCTTCTCATCTCGTCGGCTATGTGCCTTACCTGCGGCTTCACCCACCTCCTCCCGTACTTTTACATCATCTTCATGACCAT
>KZ994708.1:0-10145 GCA_003614705.1 Blyttiomyces helicus | reverse complement strand
GTGGGGGGGGGGGGGGGGGGGGGGGGGGGGGGGGGGGGGGGTAGGGTCCCGATAGACCGGATGCTCTGGGAATTCAATAGCCGTTTCATTGTTTGGACGCGTCGCCGATGCGGTTTATGGGCGGTTTATCCAATTTCAAGTATGTGGTATTTGGGGGGATATGTGCTTGGTGAAATTGGATGAACCGCCTGGACAAACCGGACGCGCCCCTTCACAAAAGGGGATACCATAACAACGCGCCATACAGTTTGTGGCTAATCCAAAAACCTATGTGTGCATGAATCTCCTGGGCTGATCTGTGAACGTTTCGTTTTTGGTCGTTGCAAAAGTTGACTATCCCCTCCACGTCACATTCTACTTCCCAGATGTCGGAAGGGAACACCCCCCAGCACGCTCCGAACCTCAAGCCAGAGCTCGCCGCCAGAACCGAGCACTTGGGGCAAGAAAACAAGACTCTCCGCCAAGCGTTGCAGCGCTTCGGAGATAGACCCGGAGATCACTAAGGTGATGAGACTCCAGCCCCATTTTCGAGAGGGGCTTCGAAGACTCTGCGCACAGCACGAATTAGGGATGAGATTCTACTGAGCTATCTGTTGTCTTCGGCCCTCCCTCCCTCCGGCCTTTTGACCATTCAGAAGTCAGACGGGGTGGGGAGGGAATGGAAGGAGGGAAGGATAATAGTTAAAAGTGAAGTGATTTGCGGGTTTTCAGCTTTCTGAGGACAGAGAGGAGGACGATTTTCACGTGCCCTCCTCGATCATTCCTTCCCCAGCTTTCGGACACATCCCCCCATGGCCATTCGGAAGGAAGGGGGGAGAATGCGAGTGAAAGAGTGACTTGTATTTATATTTGGACGTTCTCCAGCTATCTGTGGACGGAGTGGTGCAAGCTGGGGACTATTTCCATGTTTCCTCCTCGATATTTCCTGCTTTGTCCAGCTTTCGGGCACCCCCCCCCCTATGGCAGTTTCAACGGGAGGGGGGGGGGTTGCGAGTTGGAAGAGTGAGATGACTTGCATTTATATTTGGACGTTTCTCCGCTTTCTGAGGAGAGCGAGGGGCGAGCTGGGGGTCGATTTCCATGTGCCTTTCCCTCTCCCCCGGTTTTCGGGCACATTTCCCCCCTCCCATTGCAGCTGGTATTTCTTCTCCACCCTCCCCCCAAAGTGTAAAGGGACGGTGGGATAAAAGGGGCAATAATAATGGAGGCGAAATCCCCCATGCATTCTCCTTGCCGCACGCGAAAGATTGCGAAGATCGGTCCAAGATCGGTCCCGTTCCTGACCATGTGTGCCCGTACATGTCCCCCCCCCCATTCCCCCCCACTGCACCTGCACATCGTTCTCATCCTCTATGTGCCCCTTGCATCTCTTCCCATGTCGCTGAAAAATTTGATGTATGTAGGTGGGGGGCTAGCAGTTGAAAAGACTTGTTGAAAAGTAGAGAGGAGGTGTATGGGAGGAGCGAACTCGTAGAGGAAAACAGGGTCTGACCACCACGCGACCACGCACCATAGCCTGCCCCCGCTCCTTTTAGGTCATATGTTTTCATTTGGGCGCTTCTAACCTCTCAGCTGGGAACGTGTTGAGAGGGATCACGAAGTTTTTGTCAGGGGACCCGGGCGGGGGCCCGTCAGAGCCGCCGAGTGGGCACACATCACTGGCAAGCGCGCGGCAACGTCAATTGCCCCTGCCTTTGCATATTTTTGAGGTCAGTTCACATTTTGCCTGTACTCCCTCGTCCTCACACATATTATGAACGCTTGTGGGCCTGGCTTGGGCGATGGTTCGCTCCAAAAGCATGCTTCGAAATGCCGAATGTCCGCCTCGTCTGTCCATTGTCGACCGAGTGCGGCTTTCGGCCGTGTCGGCTAGGAGGCGAGCTTGTCAACGGAAATATTTAATGCATTTGATTCCAAGGATTTAATTGACTTGTTAATGGAGAGTGATGGAAGTTATTCAAAGGCGTCCGACCGCGTTTGCCCCCTTGCCTCAGCCTGAGAATCTCGGACAAACCTCGACAAACGCGCGATTCATCCGGCGCGTTTGTGGAAGCTGGATATATCCTACATTTGATGTGAGCTTTGTTTTTGTTGGAAGAATAGAACCAGTACTAGCTACCCCGTCACTTGGCCAGTTCAACTTTAATACTTCATACACCCCCTGGGAGCGGAAAATGAGGCGGTGAGTTTGACTGTTCAGCTGGGGGAAGGCCCCACGTGCCTCTGTCCCCCCCCCCCCCCCCCCTGCATTATTCTTGATTCGACTAGAAACTAGAAAGCAGTGACTTTAGTGCGGCTTGTTTCAGCCCAGGGCCCGGCGCGGAGAGCAGCGCCCAGCTCCTCGCGCGGTTTCAACATTGTTTCCGCCATCCCGACGTCCCTATTCCTTGCGGAGAATGTTTGCCTAGGCTTTTTGCGGACTCGGAGGTAGGCCACAAGGAGGAGGATGCGCTGAGGACTTTGTTGGTGGCACTGGCACGGGCTGCGGTCGGACATGCAGTCGTAAAATGACTCGCCGGGTTGGCTTCCATCTCCTGCAGGTGGGATCTCAATCCTTCTCAGTCCCAGGTCTAGAGATTTTCAACGGGATCGCAACAAGGAGCACGAGCGAAGCAGAACATAGGCAGGACTGAAGCTGGCCATGTGAGATGGTGTTGGACCGCCGATGGACGGCGGTTGGTCCCCGACTCCTCGCGTCAAAACCGCTGCTCCATCTCAAACCTACCCCCCCACAGATTTGTAAGGTGCGCAACATCCCCTGCACACATTGGCTGTCTGTCCCTCGGGCACGAACCACCTGCCTCTCCGACACCTTGAGTATATCCTCCCTCCGGACCTGGCCCACCGCATAGAGCGTCTCCTACGCCACTGACAACTGCGAAACCATCAACAGCACCAACACATGTCACCCATGCGGACGCCTCTGGCCTCATCATTGAACAGACACATCCAAGCACTTCACAGGGAGTAAGCGGAGAGTGACTCGCCGGCGGTGTACAGGGGAAGCTTGTGAACATCAGATGACCAGAGGAGGGAATCGATCACAGCGCGCCTCTCTTGGATCCTGCCAGAGAAACTGGCATCCTGTTTTGCTCGAAGTCCTTGGCACCCCAGAACCATTTCAGCAACTTCCTCAGTTCCGCGTTGACTGCCAGAGTGATGGCATCCGTCATGTTGGTTGTAAGAAGCGGCATCACTTGCTGGAGGCGCTCCATGCCTTTCACAATAGCTGCAATCTAGGTTTGAACAACCACTATTTGTGCAGCCATGATGGCTATCTCGGTTTTCTGCTCCTCAGAGTTCTCATCATCAGACCGCTGCTGAACAGGGGCTGTGTCCAAGATCTTGGAAGTCGACCTTAAGGGAATGGTCAATCGATACCTGTCAACAACGAAAATGGGGACAGGCTTGGCAGACATTCACACACAAACTCAGTCAACGATTAGGCCTGAGAGGTTTCGTGACACTGTGCGAAGGGCCTGGCAGTGGTAGGAGTTGGGGAGAGGAGCAGAGGAGGAGGAGATTGAGGATGGGAAGACCTGGCAAGGTGCAGTTACTTTCTTCTTAGAGTTTTTCTTCTTTTCAGATCCGGTCACAAATTATTCATTTGGTTCCAAGTCTGGCTAGTGGGGACCCCTTCTAGCGGTCTGCCACGGGGGGGGGGCATTGTTAGGCAGTCTGTATGGGGATTGTAGTGTGCGCGAGGGGTGTCTGATGGATCAAACAACGTGGATGTTAAGCAAGCCAAGGAAGAATGAAGGTCGGACAACGAGGAGGTCTGCTGAGCTTGTGTAAGGTTTCGGCGCTGCCTCCATCTCTAACCTCCTCGCCTCTCTTTCCCAACTCCCCACTCCCTCCGAAGTTCGCACGTTCACACCTCACGCTGGTTGTTGCAACAGAGCTGAAACTGCACAGCTCAAATGAGGCGACAGAACGCGGGCGCCCCCACCGTGGTTTGGATATTATTTCCTCCCTTTTCACCTGGACAAGTGCCGGCTTCTTGCAAAGACTGAGGATGCTCCATTTTATGATGCTCAGAATATCGTCGAGGGATCTGCTCATTGATCAGAGGCTCAGGATAATGACATGGGAATGAAGACTGGAAGCTTGATTTAGGTTTTGCGGTCGCTATTCCGCAAGAGCTAGTGTGGTCGACTGAAGGCGAGACACACCTGAACATTCTTGCAAGGGTTGGGGATCAGTAGTCGAGTTCCGCTGTATTATGCAATTTACACCTGGAAATCAGGTTCCGGTTGAGGCAGTTGTCTAACTACGTGGAAAGCGTCTGAACAACAGACTCAGGCAATATTACAAGATGACAAACCGAATAAAATGATCATCCTGATGTGACTGGAGACAAGACGTCTTCTAAGGGGAGTCGGAACAACAGCTACATCCAATACATAGAGTCTGTACACATCCAAGAAACATAGAGAGGCACAGCGGAACCACAAAAGGGGGAAACGCTAGAACTCCCACCATATTCCCCAGACTGGGGAAGCCAAAAACTCCAGGACATGAAGACAGGGGTGGGGAAATCACATAAGGATCTCGCTATCTAAGTGAGGATCAGGCTCTCGAGAGGCCCAGATGCGCGCAGAAATTACCGTCTGCGGGGAGTGCCAGGGCGTTCATCAGACCGTTGGCGACCATGCCTGCAGAGGGGATTGGACAATGCAGAGAAATCAGTGCTCGACAAGATAGCAGACAAAGCGATGCGGTCATCAATGTGTTGAGCCCCAGCTTACTGGAAGGGCGACGAAATGAGACAGATGGCTTTTTGATTTATTGTAGGCCGCCAGAACCGGCAGGGGAAGCAGGAAATTGATCTCCCCAGTGAGGTGGAGAAGCCAGAGTCTGTGCTTCTCTGCAACACCGGTTACAATGTATTCCGCCACCATGTTTTACATTGCAACCACACCCTTTTTCTTGGAGGACCAGATGACGGAGCGGCCGGCGAATTGGAGCAGGGGCCTGGGGTTGACATGCAATCAACAAAAAAGCCAGGCCAAATTGCTTTGCTGGACACTTTGAAGAGAAACAGACCGTCGGGGCCGCGGAACAGGATACCTTTATTGAGGGAGCGCTTCAGGTAGCGGAGAACACGGTGAGGGGCGGGGATATGATCCGCGTGCGGGGAGCTTGTGATCGGGCAAGCCCTGAGACCAAAATGAAGGGATCTGGATGTGTGCCGCATGTGGAGTAGTTTAGTCGGCTGGCCGAGATCCCAAAAACGTCATGGCTGCAGAAATAACCAGACCCTGGTACGTGGTCAGCTTGCACCTGGCGGCAAACAGAGTGGGAATCCGGGGATGCAGACTTGATGTCCCCCGTGGTGATTGTGGAAAGAAGACAGGGGCCGATACCGAGAAAATGGTACAAGAGGCATGATGCCGGCAAATCACTGGGTACAGAAAACCATTGGCCAGCCCGCCCACAGTCATTCAGAAGCGCGATTCAAGGAGGATGCTGACTTGCCTAAGCATGGATCTGATGAGGGTGAATAGGAGGATGTCATATATGTACACAAAGTGGTAGAGGATCCCGGAATTGCTGACGACGATGAACAGGCACGAGTCCACGCGCAACCACGTGAAACTGAAGGTTAGAAGTTTGGCCGCCAGACCTCCTTACCAGTTGTTCGGGCTCTGGCCAAGCCTTTAAACGGCACAGAGATGGAGAAGAACTATCCCTGCAGGTGTATCAAGGCCAGGCGGCACCTTCATCAATGCTGCTGTTGTCAGGGCGCTGTTTGCGAAAGAAGAACATCTCAGCTCTTTGACGAGAACACAGCCCTGTTCCTGCGACAGAAGGGAGTGTGTCTAAAGTGGTCCACTCTTGTTGCATTGTGGAAACCTTTCCGAGAGGAGAACATCACGTCGCTGCTCAGGTGTCCGTTCGAGCTGGAGGACGCGGTTCCCCCTCTTGCAGTGCAGGAACGACACGTCAAGGAGGAAAGTTTCACTCCACCATTTCGAAGAATGAATTTGAGCGATCGAGTTCTACCTCTCCGCCCTGGAGTATACTACCCAGTGTATGGGCGCTATTGGCGGGACAGCCAGGTCTACCTGGTGCTGTTCGATCCAACATCGTCTGACCCGTTTCTGTTTTCTCTGAAGCTGCAGAGGAACCTGCATACGACGCGAACATGTGCCCCTTTGTTCCAAGCCTCAATACCAGACAAGCAATCGTCCCTGATAGTGTACACTGCCCCATCTTCCCTCTTCCATCTCAGCGTTCGGTCTCAACCGAGAACAAGGGAGCATCTGCAAAGGGAAGATCTGTACTACCGCATAACAATGGGTCCGCCCAACGTTCGGCCATATTGTCTGGATCTCGATCTAAGTCAGGTCAATTGGGAAATTGGCCAGATAGGCGTCACCAAAGCCTTACTCCCATTGCAATTGCAATTCCCATCTTTGTTGTACATTGCATCGAAGGACTGTCCTGTGGTCTGTGGCCTGACTTTTCCCCCGCTTTCATACCTAGACTTCCTTTCCGAAACTGCTGTGGTTCCTTCTCCTTCTTCCAAGCTCTCAGAAACTCCTCTGTGTTCTGTGTTGGAACCTCTCCAGTAACCTCCAACTTAGCGCCTTTCACTCTCTTTTCCCCTTGATGTCATAGAGCGATGATTTACATTGGTTCATCACACACATCCCTCGTCTCCACAAACACATTTGCTACTTTTTGCTTTTATTACTATATTACCTATCTTGCTATGTTCTGTGGTCAGAAATGGACCATTCTTTTTACCTTTTCTTTGTAAGTTAACAAAAAAGCCATACAGCAATATAGTAGTATAGCAGGGAGATGCGCTAAACTATATGCCTTTGTGAGGGAAGATGTGTCGTGGTCTGATGTGATCAGAGTTGAAATCGAAATGGAGATGGATTTCATAGATACAGAATTTGAAAGATAGAAAATGGTGAACTGCCAGAAAAAATGGAGATTGAAAAAAAAATGTTTTATCAAAAAATTATTTGAAAGATGGAAGATTATGAATCGCGAGAAAGAATGGCTATCGGTAAAGATTTTTTCCACATGAAAATTGAAAGATGGAAGATGGTAAACTCTAGGAAAGAATAGAGATTGCTGAATATTTTATAGATATATTTTTCATGGACCATGTAAATCGTGAGAAAGTGTGGAGAATCAAGAATATTTATAGGTAAATTATTTTAAAGATGGAAGATGATGAAGTACAAGAAAGAATGGAGACTGAAAATGTTTCATCGATAAAGTCTTTGGAAGATGGAAAATGGTGAATTGCGAGAAAGAATGCAGATTGATCAATATTTTACTGATAAGGAATTGAACCATGAAAGCTGGTGAATTCGAAGAAGGAATCGAGATTCACAAACATTTTGTAGTTAATTACTTGAGAAGACAGAAGACGGTGAATTGTGAGAAAGAATAGAGATTGAAAAATGTTTTATCCATAAAGTATTTAGCAGGATGGAAGATGGTAAATTGCGAGAAAAGATTGAGGAAAAGAAGCAATTTTGTTAAATATTTCGCCGATACGGAGTTTGAAAGGTATAATTAGAAGGAAACAATTATTCAAACTGATTGACAAATACTATTTTTTTGTGTTTCTAGATTGAAAGATGTGAGGTGAGCAACTGTTACCATGTCATGTTTTGTGACTGAAGCTATGATGTACAAATCATAATCACCCACTTGGATTCTATGGGAACGATTAAACAAGCACACACCCTAGAGAAACATGAATGAAACACTGTTTAATGATTCGGGACCGAAATGTGTGTGCCAGGTCTATATTACCATATTATAGCAGAGTTTCAAAAAGAAGTAATGCAGTTTTTTTTTCATCTCAAAAAACTTCAATACTGCAATATATCAATTAAGCATTGTTTTGCAAAGTGGAACATGGGCTTGTTCAGCATGACAGAGATGATGAAAAGGACTTGCATGTTTTCGTCAGTGTACTGGCAAGATTTTTATTCCTTGCATTTTTGGTTAAAGTCTCGATGTAAAGGTATTCAATATTCATGACCACATTAATTATAGTCATATTCCACCCATGAAGGGGTATCCAATATCCTTTGTAAGGATGGCAACTATGTCCAAAGCTTTCATCTCTTTTGACAGGAAAAACATTTGTGAATTGCCCCCATCTCTAGCCTTGCGCCTCCTTTGTATATTGTGTGCCCTGTAAGAAAACCTAATACAGCGTCGCGGCTAGTTCTCATGTGATGCAGTTGGTCCTTCAAGGTCTCAGGTCAAATGTCTCAGACACTTTCATATGTTTGTAGGTGATAGTCGAAACATTATTCATAATACTTTGTTGATATAATGTGGCAACCAGTCCCCGCAATAATCAAGGGAACCATCCGTTTGACTGCAAGAGAGTCTTATCCCTTACTTCAAGTTGGAATGGCTTCTGTGACGATTCAACAATTTTCTATTTGTTCGTATCCTTTCTTTCCTTCAGTATTGGGGTATTAGATACCGGGACAGGCTGAGAGTGTGGGAGTACCGAGTCTTGTGATCGACAATGGCAGGAGGCCTCTTTGTTCCTGGTCTGTCTCTCAGACGTCATGCGTTGTACTAATTTCAGACCCCTGTGTGACTATCCTCTCAGTGGGAAATTATCTTGCCTTCTTAAGAGTCCCCCATCTATATTGTACTTAGGGCTGGCGGATTGACATGTGGCCCTCAGTCAGACTCTTTCCCCACAATCACATCTTCACTCCCTTCCAGACGGCTGTGGTTCTTTTGCCGCCCCCAACACCTTCAAAGTTGTTCTATCCAAATCCACATCAAGACTCTACTTTACGCATCACCCCAGTTTCACTTGTCTGTCAGAGAGCGCCAATTTCACATTGGTATATAGTATGGAATATCCGCCCCGTTCCATTCTCACTGCCGATCATAAGCAAGTTGTGAAGGCAAGACCCTTTGGTGTAGTGCATAGTTTTAGGATCAGCAGAGACCATTAACAATCAACCAGGAGCTCTGACTTGAAGAAGCTACTCAGTTGCTAACATGCCTACAGTTAGACAAGGAGCGGGAACAGGCTTGCGAGAGGCTGGGGGTCTTGATAGATCCGGCTCAGCATCCAGCGGACCAACCAAAGCGCCTGGACCTGGAAGAGCAGCCCAGTCCACGCTCACCGTCACGGACTTGGCCAACATTAACGCTGCCTTCGCCGGCCACCTCGGCAATGTCCACCTCAACCTCGCCCAATCAGCCTCCTTGACCAACTTTAACGCGTTTTTTGAGAACCTTCATAAGGAGATCCTTTCCAGCAAAACCAAAGTGGTCGGGGAGTATGTCTACCTCACCGGAAGCGTCAAAGTTGCAGAAAACTTGGTCTCCTCTATAAGTGCTACTTTGAGGAATACCACAAAGAAAACTGGAAGCATATTGCAATCTACAACACGGCCGTCTCCGCCTTTGAAGCAGCCAACTGGCCGATGCCACTCACTGTCTACCTCTCACCAATCAGGACCTCTGCCATGCCTTGGATGCTTTCCTCATCTGTTTGTGCAAGACGTGCGTAACCTTCTAGCTGGAGAAATACAATAAGCCTGTCGCTTCTACCGCAGGTTCAGCTCCAGGTACCACTTGGCGCCCCACCAGCTATCCTCCGTCACCCATCCACATCATCGCCTTTGCAAACCATAACTTTCCCAAGTGGTCGAAGAGGTCAAACTCAAGCTCCGCAATCTAGCTTACAGAGCAAGCCTATCTGGACACAACAGTCAGTTCCAATGACTCCTCATTCAGGCTCAGCTTGAGGTCCAGTAGAGTGGACGGCCCCCAATTCGGGACATGGACTTGATCAACTGCTACGAAGCTGAAATTGTGAAGTATCCTATGCTTGGGCTCCCAGCGCTCAATTCATTGTGCAGAACCAGACCACCATAAGGTGTCAAGGGATTTTTCGAGATATAGAATAGAGCATCACCTACGCCATTGAGGCCCACAAGAACTTCTGCCCTGTACACGTCAACGGTCCCAGCAAAGAAGAACTCAGCCCAGACTGATGCTGGAGAAGCTGACACCCTGGCTCAGCCAGCCATCCTTCCCTCGCAGGCAGTGTCATGATCCAGAGTCTCGCTGAGCTGTCCTCCTTGTCAAGAGGTTTCTGGAACATTTTCATTTGTTGGATTTGGATC
>KZ994707.1:0-10160 GCA_003614705.1 Blyttiomyces helicus | reverse complement strand
CGGGGGAATCAAAATAGCCAAACGAGTAGATCGATGGTCACCCATCCCCTCGGCATTTTTCAAGCGGGGGCTAAAGTCCAAAGACACCCCCTGGAATTGGCGACCGACGAGAGAAGCTGAAGCGAAAAAGGCCTTCATGAAATGGTCAACATACATCAACGTCAGGGGGTGGAAGGGGAGATGGGAACGTGCGTGGCTTCTTTTCACTCGCGGCTCAAATTCGAAGAGTTTGACCGTCAGATTGGATAGAGTATCAGGCTCTCGGGTGTGGGGTTGGGGATGGCTTGGGTTTGCCCTTTTTCTTTCTGGCGTTGGATGATGGGGTTTTGATTTAACCACCGTTATGCCTCTGTGGGGAGATGGACGAGAGGGTCACGGGCTTGTAGGGGTGGATGCCGGCTGCTTCCACCACGCGCCGGTAAGGTCGCGGTCGTAGCGGTGGTGCGCGTCGGAGTGGGCTAGGAACAGGGAGGAAGATGGAAAGTTGGAGCATGACAAGTGAGACGTTAAGGCTGACGACGCGGGCGGGAGGTTGGAGCGGATGGCGCAGCCCTGGTCGCGGGCGCTGTCTTAGGCAGGGCGAGCATCTCTGGCCAGGACATCCCCCGCCACCACTCCTTCCTCCTCCCCGCCCAGCCCCCTCCCGCTTCTATCCCACATCCGCCGGACAAGTCTTTTCAAGTATCTACCCTGACTCAATACGGCGCGTGTTTGGCCTCCGCCGCATTGGCGTCTGTGTCGTGTGAAGCTATCGATCAGATCCCTCTGGGGGTCCGTCAAATGGTTGGTGTTGGTAGGTGCCCGTGGGGTCCGGCTTTTGCTGGGGTCCACCCTGAGGGAGAGTTCCAGCCACAAGGAGTTGAGTGGATGGAGTCGGCAAGGGGAGGTCGGAGATTGGAGATCGGACATTGTGAGTTTCCAGCCATCGTCCGACTTCTAGCCGCCAGAACTGATAACGGCTCTTGGCTCAATCTCCAACATGAGTGGCCCGTCAGATCGGCAAGAGTGTTTGGGCGGACGGAACGGGTTCGAACCCTGTCTTGAGCGCTTGGATCTTCGTTTCTTTCCCCTCCCTTCTTTTCCCCTCATTTGTGGGCCTCCGATTTCTGCCCTTTGGCTGATCTAATAGACATTGAAATGGTCCGTGTTTGTTGTTTAGTTTGCTTTAATGTTTCCCACCCCGCCCCCTCCCGTTCCCCACCCACGCAAGCGGGTTTACCCACGTCCCAGACCAACTTAGTCGCAGGCCCGCAAAATATATCATCTCCAGACCAGCTTGATGACCGGTGAACCTGTTTTTTTCATTGTGCACTTGGGAGGGGGGGTGTTGCCTACGTTAATGGGCGAGACTTTCGGCACCTATTTTTTTGATCTTTTTGTCACTGTGCACCAGTTCAACGGTTCAAGGATGACGCGCGCGTCTGATGCGGTGCGGCTTGGAGGTGGCGTCTGTGGTCTGCAGAGCGGCGTGGCGTATGCCCGTTCCTAACCCTAGATGCGTGTGTTGTCGTGGGTCTGATTGCTGCATGATGATCGATCGTAGGAGCAGCGACAGTGAATCGTTGCGGAGTGAGGAGTGCTTCCCTCTTCCTTGCTCCGGGCGATACGGATGTGCACGGGCCCTAGATTGCCGGTTCAATCCGTCTTGGCTGCATATTCGGTAGGTAATGCTGTCAAATGTCCCTTTTTACCCATGATTCCACTAATTTTTGCCGTGAGAACGATCTTTTTCATCTCAGGTTGGGCATCTCGGGTTGGGTGGCTCTTGCAAGACCGCTGGACCCTCTGAAGTCCGCCTCTCTCAGTTGCGTCGTAATCGTACATCTTTATCAGGCCTGCGTCAGATGGAAGTGCAGTATCGCCCGTGACGGTCCCTCTCCATGCCAACGACACGCGAAAAATCCCGCGGCGCCACAAACGCCTCTCCAGATCCTCTCGTTCACTGGGCTCACAAAAAATAAAAGGCTCTCGAATAATCATCATCTATCATTACAAGGAGGTGGGTTATGCTTGGAAAAAACTAGTCCCCCCTTCCCATCCTCCCCCCTTCACCCTAAACCCCCGCTCGTGCGCTAGTGGATCCCCATAAAAGAGGAAATCAGATAGCGCCGGCGGCCTTAAGCTTCGAGATGAGCTGTGATGGGGGCGGATTCGTTTAAATCAGAAACGGGTCATCGAGCCTCCCCCCTTTCGAACCATGATTTACATACCTCATCCACATCCGCCACCTTGCCTCCACCAACACGCTTCGGGGGCTCGCTGACGGAGATGATCTCGATAGACGGGGTGATGTCGACACCGATATCCTTAACGGAGATCGTGGAGATGGGCTTCTTCTTCGCCTTCATGATGTTCTGAAGGGAGGCGTATCGGGGGGTGTTGAGGCTGAAGAGCGAGAGCGGAGGGTAAGCGGATAGAAGGATCGGGTTACAGGGCATGATGGGGAAGTGAAAAGTTACCGGAGGTCAGTGGTGACGATGGCCGGGAGGGAGGCGGAAACGGTCTCGAGACCACCGTCGACCTCACGGGTGACGGTGAGCTTCTCGCCTGCGGTTTCGATCTTCGAGGCGAAGGTGGCCTGTGATCAAATGAAATAAGTTCGCGGTCCCCATGTGATACAACGCAAACAACCCCCTCCCGTATCTAGGCATCAAAGACACTCCGCTAACCTGGGGCCATCCCAATAGACCAGCAAGCATCTGCCCGGTCTGGCTGGAGTCGTCGTCAATGGCCTGCTTGCCGAGGAGGACCAGCCCGGGCTTCTCCTTCTCAACAATGGCCTTGACGATCTTTGCGACCTGGCAGTAACGGAAAGGGGGTCAAACGACGTTCCACCGATATTCCTCCATCGTCGGCACTCCGACACACTATTGTTCCAAACTCCGCACGTCTCCCACACCTGCAGAGGCTGAACCTCGGTGCCCTCGGGCACCTCGATGTGAACAGCACGGTCGGCACCCATGGCCAGCGCGGTCCTCAGAGTCTCCGCCGACTTGGTGGGGCCAACGGTCATGGCGATGATCTCCGACGCCAGCTTCTTCTCCTTCATCTGGACGGCCTGCTCGACGGCGATCTCGTCAAAGGGGTTGATGGAGTACTGTAGGAATGAGGTGGTGAACGGGTGGGGGCAAACGGGGTGGGCGACAGGGAGGAGGAGGTGATGAGGACGGCAGCACGAATGGCAATAGGAGAGAGGGGCCTCGGCAGCGACGAGTCACACACCTTGACGTTGGTGTCGACGGCGCCGTTGACGACACGGATCTTGACAGTGTAGTCAATCACGCGCTTTACTGGCACGAGGATGCGGAGAGCCGACATGGTGACGAGGTGCTGGTTGAGAAGATAAGTCGGGGAGGGGGGTCAGGATCCAAGGGTGGTTAGCAAGACATAGTGTTCAGTGTTTGGTGAGCTAGGCTCGGAAGTTCAGTGGCAGGCCTTGAGGGTCGACTCGACTTCTGAGGCATTGCAAACCTTTTTATAGATTGGACACTGGAAGGGAATGTCGGATGGACGAGTCGGGAGTTGGGAGTTCCTTGAGGGGAAGGCTCCAGAGCGGTGTGGCGTATGCCCTGCCCTAACCCTAAGATGTGTGGGTGTCGGGGTGCCTTGCGAGACTCGATCGACAGAAAGGAAAAAAAGAAAAAGCAACAATCGACACCTCCATCTGACTCCCCACCTTCTACCTTCCCCCCTCCTTCTACTGCGACTCATGTGGTGAGGGAACTGCTGTTGCAACGACCTTCACTCTGGCAAATTGGACACAGAGGCCGACAAAGAGAACTTGAGAGAAACTGCACACACACTGACCCCAGCCGGGTATTGTCAACCCACACAGTATACATGCAACCACCTATCCACAAAATGCCCAAAAGGTCAGCGGACGACATCCCCCTCCGCCGCGCCGGCTCCCACCCGAAAATCCTGCCCACACGCCGATGCGCTCCCCGAAGCGCGCGCGCACCCGGCCTTCGTGGGTGATTCCATCTCAACAGCCACGAGAGGACCCTCGACGCCCGCAGAGAGAACATGGAGGTCGACTTCCTCCATGGGGTCTGCCGCATCGAGGGGCCCGGCGGGTTCCTCGATGCTCGCTTCGTCCGCGAGCGAAATGGGAGGGTCGATATCGTCCGGCCCGACGGTTCGGGCGTCGTCGTCGTCGTTTGCGTCGTTTGCAGGCAAGGGGGCGAGGCCGGCCTCGTCCATCGTGAAATCCATCCCGCTCCGCTCATCCCCGTCCTCGGCCAGGGTCTTTTCCATGATCGGCGTTCCGGAGTCGGTCGCTTCGAGGTCGGGCTCCGCGACGAGGGTCCTCTCGATGATAGGCGTCCCGGGGTCGGTCGCTTTAAAGTCGGGCTCCGCGGCGAGGGTCATTTCGATGATCGGCGTCCCCGGGTCGGTCGCTTCGAGGTCAGGCTCCTCGGCGAGGGTCCTCTCGATGATCGGCGTCCAGGGGTCGATCGCTTCGAGGTCGGGCTCCGCGACGGGCGCGTCGGACGAGGCCAACGAATCCTTCTCGTCTGCTTCCTCCACGTTCTGCCGTTTAGCGGGGGGTCCAGGTTCTGCTTGGGTCTTGGCGAGCTTTCGTTTGCGGACCTAGGCGAGGGGAAAATGAAGTAACAGAAGGGTTGATGACGGATAACCGGCCCATTTTGCGTATATCAATAGAATAAGTCTCCAGCAGCCCTCGATCCCCTTTTCCGGCAACGTCATGTACAATACCAACATCATTAATAAGCTTCTGGAAGGCCACATCGTTGCTCTGCGCATGCGACTCAATCTTGGCTGTATCCTCCGGAGTGGGATCGTGCTTGCTGGAAGCCGAGAACAGCGGCCGGGATGAACTGTGCAACACGCGCTCCCACTCAACGACGTCGGTCAGGATCGCTTCGTCCGAGCGCGGGAACGCGCTGTCAAGGTTCGCGTTATAGCGGTGGATATACTCCGTATGGCGCTTAATTAGCGCCGTTTTGTCCCCGTAGCTCGAAAGGCCTTCGTTCTACCGGACGAAAATCAAGGGGGAGAGTGTGGTTAGATGATGAACTTTGGATGTTGAGAAGTGCAATTGAAGTCGGATCATACTTCGAGGAGCTTCTTGAGCTGAGATAGTTTCAAGAGCCCGTAAGCAGTGGATGGTTTGGGCCGCCTGTGGTCTTTCTTGATTCTGAAAAGGACGGGTATTGTGAGTACCGACGATGCTCAACGCGCGGGGCTAAAATAATGTGCAGCTACCCCTTCAACACTTACACTTTGGAAGGGGCGGAAACATAAGCAGGTTCGTCTTCGTCGTCAACATCAACGGGTTCGTAGTCGTCAGCCGTGAACGCTTTTGACCGTCTGGAGTCTTTCTTCATTCTAGTATCAATAGGTAGTGTGAACACCGCCGCTCACAATGCGCAAAACGTTGAACATTTGCAGCTAGCCCCTGAACACTTACTCTTTGGGGGAGGCCGACACATACGCAGACTCGTCTCCCTCATCGATATCGACGGGCGGATCATCAATTACCAAGACGTCGTCATCGGATGACAGGGGCTTGGGAGCGAAATTCGAGGAAGAGGACAACAATTTTATGATCTCGTTCTTACACGAGCTGTCGATATGCTGGTTGATTTTGGACAAGTAGACATGCTTCTCGCAAATCGGACATGTTGTAGCGTCGGCTGTGTAGTTTAAATCAGGTTAGGGAAGCGGTCGAAGAAAGGAGGTGCGGCTCCCTCCCGATCGCAGGCAACGATAACAGATAATGCGCGCGACAATTCGTACCTGGCAGTTGCGGAGATGGGACCCGAGCGACCGGTCTCAACTTAGCTTTGGGCGCAGGAGTCTTTTCCGGATGGCGTTGCGAGTCGCGGCCGTGGCGGACATGTGATGGGGTCGCTTCAGGCTTCGGTTTTGCCGTTTGCTTTGTTGTTTGTGGAGTCGTGAAGGGCGCGGGCGCGGGGGATCCGGCCGGTTGTAAGAAGAGCTTTTTGAGAGCGGGGAGGTGTACTTGACGCGCTGCCCTGAATTTCTCGAGTGCATCGTCGAGAGCTGATTTTATTGGGGGAGGACGGGGTGGGGGGAGGGAGGGAGGGAGGGTGAGGTGAGAACAGGAAGGCGTTTAGGCCGGCGGACCCGGAGGTCGCGCCTTTGCCCATGAGTTCGACACTATCTCTCCCCACTCCGAAGTCTTGCCTCATCCCTCACTTCCAGCCACTACCAATGACAAACACGATTTCCTTCGCAGTCCCCATACCTCTGTTGTTCTTCAAAACATGGATCCCAGGAAGGCCAGCGGTGCACACCGGACATTCGAGCTTTGTTGAAGTCCACCTCCTGATGCAGAGGGCGCAGAAGGTGTGTTCGCAGGGCAGAGACATTGCGGTTTCGAAGAAATCCTTGCACATTGGACAGCGGAATGCGTCGTCGAGAGCGCGAAAGTGGGCGAGATCTTTTGGCCAGTCGGCGGGGGAGGAGACGGGTTTTACTCTGTTGCGTTGAGACATGTTTCCTTCCAGTGTGGGTATTTCCGTCTAGGGACAGGTGGAGACGGGGGAAGGGGAGGGTGTCGAGGGGGGCGTTTTTGCTTGCGGAGAGGTCTTCCGAAGGGGAGCAATTGTCGTCGGGGTTGACGAGTCGCGAGCACGTTGACGAGGAGGAGTGGCGAGAACCAGCCAGGCAGCCAGCGATCCGGACGGCTGATTGTCCGAAAACATTAATTGGGCGGCGCCACTTACGTCGCGACCGAGTAAGGCCAAGGGGTCCCCTATGGGGATGCGCCGACCCTGAGCTGCTGGGTTAGTTGATATCTCGATTGGTTCACCGCCCACGGGCGGGCAAGCGAAGCGCGTTAGGAGCCTAGGGAGCCACGTTAGCTAGAGCGAGGGGAGTTGCCATACATACCCCTCCCCCTCCCACTCCCCCTCCCTTCCCCTCAGCGGCACCCCAGGCTCCCGCATTCATCGTGACGTAGCGTGTTAACAAGTACATCCGAGTCCACATCAGTCGTCCATGGATCCTCAGAATCTTTCATCAACCGGGACCGCCTTCACGCCTGACGAGCGGGAGTGACTGACAATTGGCGACGACGGCATCGGCGACTTCGCGCCACACAAATTGGACGCTTTTCTCTGTATGCCAGAGGAAGACAGCAGCGTCCAGAGTGAGCGAAGGTAGGAGAGGGAGCACCTCCGCCACCCCAACAGCTGCAACGTCCTCTATCCAGTCTCGCTTCTTGTGGAGAACACCGAAGGGCTGCCGGATGGAAGAAGAGAATTTCTCCCGGTGACGCACTCCCGTCGCGGCCCGCGATATCTTGAATGGGGTGACCTCGTGCAGGTTCTCTCGCCATCACTCCTCGACACAGTCAAATGAGAAGATCGATTGTCGCGCCAGTTGCAGGCTGTTGAATGCGATAGCCCGGGCCAGCTGCCAGTGGGCTTCGAACAAGGTTCTCAAGAAAAGGGCGCGGCGCCCAGGATGGCGGGAGGGGAAGGAAGGAGAATCCCGGGGGCTGACGAGCTTGAGCAACCAATATTACAATCAGGTTGCCTTGGAGTGAGGCGGGAGCATTCGGATTATGCACGCGAGAACGCGATAAACGTCCAGGCAGAAGCAACCAGAGGGCCAGCACCCAAACGCAACCACCGATGCAAGGAAGGAAGGCGAAGTACACGAGAAGGATCTGGGGCGGAGGAGACGGAGGGAGGAATAAAAGGTCGAAACCGAAGGGAACAAGGGAAAGGTCTGCTACCAGTCTTTGGAGGCGAGCTGCGGACTGGGGGATTGCAAAGTATGCCCGTTTTGATTGATCCAGTCGGGAATTGATTGGAATGAGAGGATGCTTGGGCGGGCGTTCTTGCGTCACAGACGACATCAGAGGTAAGTTTTCCCCCTCCCTTCCCCAACCTCCTTTTCTTCCTGTCCGATTCTCCGCTCAACACTCCGCAACTGCCCCCCTGCTCCCTTTCCCATCAGAACTTCGTCCCCTCAAAAGAATTCCCTGCTCAACTCCGTGAACAATGAGTTTGGTCAACCTGATCGACGTCAAGGTACGTGGAGTGCGAGGCAAAACAACGGGGGGAAAAAAAAAGAGTCGAGCATATCTTGCTTCCCACCCGTCGTACCTTCGTCTCCCCCCCCCCCGCCCAACGCTCGTGGGAAAAGAGCCTCGCCCCGCGAACCTTGCCATCAGTCGTGTCTGACCCTTGACCTCCAACCCCCCCTTTCATTGGCTTTCCACCCACTTGGCTCCTGCCCACCATTCCCACAGATCCTCAACAATCCGTGCTCGTACTTTTCGCCTTTCCAGTTCGAGATCACCTTTCAGGTTATTTCCGCTTTGAAAGAAGGTATGTTCCTTTTCGCGCTTCGGCGTGCGTTCGCAACGTGGGCCCCCTCTCCGTCCGGTTGCGAGCGCCAGCGGCGCTCTTTTTCCTGCCATGAGAGGTCAAAATACGCGCTTACCGGTTTTTTTTTCATGTATGTGTGTGTGTCCGTGGGTATCTGTTCTCTCCTCTGCCTCGCGCTCTACAGATCTCGAGTTCAAGATTGTCTACGTGGGCTCCGCCCAGGGCGAACAGCATGACCAGACTCTCGAGTCCGTTATGGTCGGTCCCCTCCCTGTCGGCGTGAGCAAGTTCATTCTCGAGGTAAGCCCCGCCATCCTTGCCCCCGAGGGGGATTCCGTTGAGGCGGTGCTTTCTTCGTTTTGCCTTGCGGTCGAGGGCTGAGAGGCCGAGGGGGTCGTTTGGGTCTTCGGCCTTGCCTTTGCCGTCTTTCTTCACCACCTCGTCTTCGACTCCGTACACGTGGAACGGGATCTCGAGGAAGTCGGCGTAGCGGCGGAGGCGAGGGAGGGTACAGTGCCCGTATGCCCGTACGTCGTTGGTCGCGGAGAGGGTGTAGATGGCGCGACGGATCGCCTGGGGCGTGGCGTGAGAGGAGCTGAAGCGATGTTCGGGGGCCTGCTGCAAGCTGTTGGGGTGGTAGGCTGCACCCGCCAATTCGATTTCTTCGCTGAAGCCTTCATCTTCGGTGAATACGTCGGGTTCGATTCGCGGGTGCCCAATAAAGAAGCTCGAGACTACCAGGTAGATGAAGACAGCGAGAGCGCAGACGGCGAGCCAGAATGGCCGCTGGAGCAATTTGACGGCCATGGGTCGCAAACTTGGGAGAGAGCGGCGTTGATGGCACCTGGGGGTCGAAAATGGCCTTGTCGACGAGTCGGTCGACACGCGTCGTGACCAAGCCACGCAGGGACGAGAGTGACGCGCCTCGATCAGCCGAACCTGATGAACCCCTTCCCCTTCCAGCCTGTGAAACTGTTTGGTCCTTGACTAACGACGTTGGTCGACGATCTGCCCTCTGTCACTGTAGACTCTGGACTCAACTTTCTCGGTAACTCCTGCTTCTGGGATTTCTCTCCTCAATGAGCGATTGACTCACGGTATTGCCTCAACTGCTCCAAAGACCTTCCTCCTCAATATCTTTGCGAGCTGCTTGAATAATAAAGACCACCCGACGGTTCTGTACACCCTCATGCCAGCCTATTTCCGCAACCCCGTGGCCACGACACAAGCACCCCCGGCCAGCTGGCTGATTGTCGGCATCATGCCTCCGTCATATAAGCATCCATAGCCGCCGCCTCGGTCGCTTCCATCGCCGCCGTCTTGGCCTCGGGCTCGGGCGCCGTCTCGTCCCATGGAATCATGAATCGAGTCACCTGCATAGCAGCAAGTAGGATCATGAAGTAGGTGAAGGAAGAAATGTCAATATTCGAAAACCGTAAAACGAGCGAACGGCTCAACCCTCCCAGCACGAGGGCGCCGGTTGTGGGATCGAATACTGCCAACGGATCTTACCCGAGGTTTGTCGGCCAAGATGCTCCGCAGCAGTTTGTCGAACTCGGGCTTCGGCGGCGGGTTCTCCCTCAAAGCCTCCTCCGTGTAGTCGTTGTTAACGTAGTATCCCACCCTAACGAACTCCTTATCCTTGTAGTGACATTGCAGAAGGACGACGGTCACCCCGACGGTGTCGTCGGCGGGGATCAGGTCTGGCTTTGGTGCCGGTGCCTGAGGGACGATAGACGAGAGGCACGCGGAAATGAGGCGAGGAGACAGTTTTGAATCAGCTGGGGCGGGAAGAAGCTATCTATACGAGAGACGGAAGTTTCTGGGGGG
>KZ994706.1:0-10150 GCA_003614705.1 Blyttiomyces helicus | reverse complement strand
GGGGGGGGGGGGGGGTTATGAACACGTGCCATTTGCCGCCTGGAAACCATTTTCGAGCCCCCCAATCGTCTGTTCATATCCTCACCCAATATTGCACGAGACCAAGCCCATCCCCTCTCCCTATCGCTAATCATATCCACGTCATCGACGACCGCGACGTCGAATCTGCGATCCAGCGGGACGAGCTCGGCCAGCGCGGCGCAGGCGTCGAAGCCCACCGTCTCTTCGGGCTCCTCGCCCGTAATCAAGGCGCAGGACGCAGAGGGCCCGAGCGAAGCGTAGACGGCGCGGACCTTCAGGGGCGAGGAGCCACAGTAGAGTGCGCGGCTAGACTCCCGGAGCCTGGCGAGAGCCGCTTCGGATTGACGGGAATCGGGGGGCCCGATATGGAGGATGATTTTTCTGGCGAAGAAGAGTCGAAGGGCGGAGGTTGGTATCGCGATGGATGGTTGGGTGCGGGGCGTGAGCGAGTGAGTGAGTTCCTGTATCATTTTATCGGAAAGTCGCGTTCGTGCGTCGCCGCTACGGTTTACCTGCGGATCCTCCTCGCGTTTGGGTACCAGTTCCAAGGGCGAGATAAGTCCGTCAGGACGAGGAGTTTCGAGAGAGTCCTTGTGTCATCGGGATATTTGGACACCAGGTATTCGTAAAACGCTGGGAGGAACACTCGCTCCATATTACCTGTGGGGCGATGAAGACAATCAGAAACGCAACTACGAAGCACGGCATCGAAAGATCCGCTGCCGGCCCCCAGCTGGCCCCATTCTCAGTAACGACTCTTACTATTTTCCTCCATGTGCGACCGTACATCTGTTGAAGTCAGGTAATTCAGCTGGTTGTTGGCCACTGCCTCCTTAAACTCGCGCACGGCCGGATCGTATATCTCTTCGGGGATCTCGAAAGAAAGGCACAGTTTTCGAATATAAGAGCTGTCGAAGAAGTAGTCCATGTATTTCTGAAAATCTTTGGACCGACAAGGGGATCGAGGAGAACGAGGCGTCGCAGCGATGGGAAGCGGAGCAGCAAGAAAGGGAATATATTAAAGGATGGATTGTGAATAACATAGAAAAAAAATGCAATCCTGCTTGAAGGTGGTGGGGTCTATCTAAGGAGAACCCATCCCCCGTCAGCCCCGCAGCAACCTCGTCCTCATGTGTGCAGGCAGATCCTAGGTCGCTGCTAAGCAGCCCCTCACCAACCTCCGGACTTCACGCTTACTTTTCTGCGCCAGAAGCCGCTTGCGCTGTGCAGGTGTCTGCGTAAACAAAGGAGACTGGAAAGGAGAGGGCGGTCCCCAAGCGCCGTTTCCCTCAGCACGTCCATCGAAAGATGGTCGCGAAGTCGAGAGCATAGCTGGGTGGTGCCCCGCACATAGGATCGGAAACTGTGGCCCCTGATGCCGTAGTCTCCCTCTTGAAAGTATCGAAAAGGATGCCGAAGCTTCGGTGCTTCTTTGACAACACGGGAAGGACCGATGGATAACAGGGAGAGGGAGGTGAGCGCGCGTGGAAAAAGAAGCAGTCGCCAAACGTTCGGCAGTAGTTCGCATGGTGGCCGCTGTAGTTGAAGCCGAGAGAAGCGGTGGAAACTGCGGGTTGGAATTCGAGCTCTGAGGAATGGATGGAGTTTTTGGCGGAATGGAGAGGACCTCGCGATCTTTCAGACGGGGAGGAGGGGACGGCCGTGACAAGAGGACGATGGCGAATGAAGATCGGGATCGGGATTGCGTTGATATAGTCGATCGTTGCCGCGTCCACCAACATTTCGCGGCGGACGCGCCAAAGCCCCCTCTCCCCAACTCCCGAGCGGAGACAGCTTCAAGTCATGAGCGAAGTTCCGACTCTGATCCGCGGAGGACGGAGGATTTGAGGAAAATGACACAAGAGGAGGCACCCGTACAGTAGCCAGACCCCTTCCGCCTTCTCAGGTCTCCAATGGTCGGACTCCAATGGTCTTAGATCCACACCAGGTCTCGGATCTCATGTGCCCTTGAAGGACAATCTTTTTCTTTTGTCCCCCGCCGTCTGCGGGCCTTGGGATTGGGTCGGACAGCGATCATCTGTTCCTCCTCATCTGGCAGGATGACTCTCCCCAAATAAAACAACAAACTCCGTGATTGCATCGCTCGCAGGTCGCAACCTGTAAAGTGGAGCCCTTAAGCAGCAAAGAACCAGACATCGTCCGCCCAGCCGACCACCTGGCTGCATCGTCGACGCCTGAATAGTACCTGGACACATTCACCGCCAGTGCTAAAATGATGTTGGGGGTTGTTGAAGACTGAACATGTTTTGTTCAGATCCTTGAGGAAGAGCGGAAATCTCAAAGATTCGGTAAATGGCGCCAAACCCGACGACGGAAGGGAGCACTGCTTCTCGTTGTGACTTCTCGCCAGCAGTTGACCGTTTGACCTGAACTATGCTTTAATGCTCTGATCCGCGGGACACTTGGACGTGTGCAGAGACGAACCAAGAAGCAGATGTGGTCCTCATCTCACAAACAGAAAGGCAGTCTTGAGTTTGCAGCCTCAAATCCCCAGATCACTCGATACAATTATACATGGAGCGGAATGATAGAATTATTTTTCGCCCACCTGTGCCTTCGAGAGAGTATAGTACTCGGGAGGTTATGGCGATCATCCCAGCTCATTACTGATTAGTGATCTTACGTCGTTACCGTTTAAATCGATGAGATCCAAGTCCAAGCGGGTAACCACCTCGGGGACGCGGGGCGGGTCAAAGTAACGGTGGATTAGGCAGCAAAAGGAAAATACAGGATTCCCAATACATCCACTGTTACCGTCTGAGAGTTGGTTTGCATCATCGATTCTCGACCTTTCCCCTTTCAACTCTTAATAGCCCACCGGCATCTTTTTTTGGACATAAGCAGGCTTACACTTCACGAGGCAGGTTGCTGGATGGAAGGAGCATTACTTTTTTCTCACGTCTTCCATCGTTTCCTTTTTGGAAAACTAACTGGCCAAGGGCCACCTAGTTTGATGCGGCCTAACCCGGCACTTCAAAGCGCGCACATTGGCTTTCTATCATGATCCCTTGCTCCAGTAAACACTTGGACCTGACCGTTTTTTGTTCTACTGATCCTGGAACGGGGGGGGGGGGGGGGGGGGGGCGAGTCCCAAACATTTGCCTGATGGAAATTAGTCATCGCCCAGTGATCACGGATGCGTTTGGCTTCTATTATGGCCCCGCCACAATGGGCACTTTCTGACCTGATCATCTCTTCTGTTCGTTTGCTTGGGGGAAGAGCGGGGAGGGAGGGAGGTAGAGCACAGATGATACATATTTGGGAGGTAGGACCCCGATTATCGACCAACGATTGACCTCCATAATTCTGTTGGATCCGAGACTCGGGTCGTCCCGGATCCCGGATTAATACTGAATGCTTCCTTTTTTGGTTACCTAATGCCTCAGAAGGAGGATGAAATTCCTGTGGGATGGACCATCCCACCACTGCTTATTAAGAATTTCCCATCTGACAAATGGATAGTTCCAAAAGAACGGTATGATCCGCCCGAAGTTGACTCATCCCCACAGAGGAAGCAAAGAACTGGTCCTCACTCCATACAGCGATCATCGTAAGGCACTCTCTGGGTTCGTTTGCGCCTTTGACCCGCAGCGTTTCGGGTGGCAAAGATCGTGACTAGGCGCCCATTATCTTCGCCTTTTCTGTGGAACACTGAATAGTTTGAGGCATTGGTGCCCAGACCTGAGCTCTCGACGCATGCTCTCGCTTTCTGTTCCGATTCCCCGGGCGCTTTTTGACCAGCATCATTTTTGCTTTGATGTGCCTTCAGTCCGAGCATCGAAAGCATGCGATTGCTTTCTGCTCTGAATCCCTGCAATGTGGTAAGGCTTCCGCCTATCCCTTTTTTTCTTCTGTAGAGAGGGTATAAAAGAAAAGCGAACATATTCGTTCAATTTGGGACGAGAGGGGAGCCCATCATCAACCTCTCCATCGACAGTTTTTCGGGTCCGAAACTCGAGTCGTCCCGGATCCCACTTAGAGAAATCTGGTGCATGACCTTTTTTCATTACCCACCGCTTCCGGGAGATGCTGGCAACCATACCTGCCAAAGACTCAGACCGCTTAACGTGGATATTTTCAAATTGAAGCGATGTGAATACAAGCCAGGAGCATCCAACTCCATGCCCCATCCTGCGACCTTCCGTATATCTGTCTTCAGCATGTGAAGAGGAACCGGCACAACAACCCAAGATTGTCCATTTGGATGTGGTTGGCTTCTGTTCTGGCCCCCTACAATGAACCCTTTCTGACCTGGTCATCCCTTTGTTCTGTTTCACGGGAATGGGGGGGGGGGGGGGGGGGGGGGGGGGGGGGGGGGGACGGGAGAGAGGTGGTCGGGGTGGTGCAGAGGAAGCCGATCATCGACCAACGATTGACCTCCACATCTCTGATGGTTCCAAATCTCGGATCGTCCTTGAATTTAGCAATGAATATTGCCCTTCTATGGTTCCCTTCCGCCGTTGATTGAGGGGGGGGGGGGGGGGATAAAAAGGTGGTGGGGGGGGTGGAGAGGAAGCCGATCACCGACCGACTATTGACCTGCTCCACGCCTCCGATGGGTCCGAAACTAGGATCTTTTTTCTTGGTTTCCCGCCACCGTTGATTGAGAGCGGATGAAAAGTCGGTGGGATGTGGGATGGCGACCCTCCCAGCCCACCACAGATATTCTCCCCATCTGACGAATGCAGTTTTGAACAGATCCGAATGAGCGGGGAGCATCCATCCCTGGTTGGATTATCATCACCAAATCCCCTTTGTTGGGAGACTGGAGGCGAGACAAGGAAAACTCCATACAGCGACCGTCGCAAGCCGGGCAGATTCAATGGGTTCGTGTTCACGCCCTTTTTTACGAGCTTCGTTGTTCTCTTTCATCTCGGTAACTGCCTATCGACTCCGCCTTGTTTTTTTTTTGGCTTTTCGACGCTTACGTTTGTGTTCAGCTCAGACTCACAGTTTGAATTGACTGTTTTCCGATGCGGACAGCAAACGAATTCATGATCCCTTCGACCAAGTGCGGGGGACAGAGCCCTCAATCGTCCCCCTCCACAGGGCACAGTCTCTGTTGGGGTCCGAAACTCGAGGCGTCCCGGATCCCACGAAAATACGATACCCGTCATTTTTTTGCTCACCCGCCCCTTTCGGGAGAGGATGCCCCCCCCCCCCCCCCCCCCCCCCGGCTGGGCCCAGCCCCTGAGCCCACATCCATATCACTTAACGGGATCATTTCCATCGATTTCGCACGGCAACAAACCCGTCATGGACCACCCTGTTGGGTCCAACTTCCGGATCCTACTTGCATCAGGCCAGACTTCCGCACCCTTTTTGCATTAGCCACCGCCTTCGGGAGAGAATGGCACCCCTCCCATCCGGGCCCAGACCTAAACTCATACCTGCGAACGCAATTGTCTCCATCCATGTTTAGCATGGGAATAGGGAACTATAGGGAACCCCATCATCGAGCCCCCATTGCCTTCCTCCACAGTTCTCTTGGGGCCGAAACCCGGGATATTTTTTGTTTCAAGCCTGTTTTTTTTACTGAAGAGGATGGCAATGATCCCAGCTGCCCGCGACTCGGACACCCATCTGACGAAAATATGCTCGCATCGAAAACAAGCCAGGAGCGTCAACCTGCTTGGGTTGCATCACCACCTGAACGTTGACTGCCCTCCTCAGGTTGCCGACTCGACTGGTCCCACATCTCAGTTAAATCGGAAGCGCCCCATGATTTTCGCCTCCGCCGCTCCGCATGCGGGGCTGACCTGGTTGATCTAAGTGTGTGCATCATGCTCCGAGCTTTGGGCGGATGTGTTTGGGTTCTGATCTGATTGTCAGCATTAGCTTTTTTTCCCCCCGTTGTTCGCAAATCGAAGAGAATCACTATCATCGATCTACAGAGCCCCATCATCCAGGCCCCCTGCACAGTTCAGAATCATCACATCCACATATTGGGAATGAACGGGAGCGAGACAAGGCAACAAAGGAACCTGACCACTCCATACAGCGATCGTCGCAAGACAGTCAGATCCTGTGGGGTTCGTTTGCGTCTTAGACTCGCAACGTTGCCAATAGCTAGCCAAACTGCAAGCGTCTTTATTTCACGAGCTCCTTGTTCTGCTTATCTGTAACTGCCTATCTTCTTCGCCTTTTTTTGGCTTTTCTACTCAAGCCTCTGTTTTCTGTTTTGATCCGCGGGCGCTGTTTGATCAGCGACCTTTTTGTTCTGATGCACATCAGCTCCGAACATCTTTTGGGTTCAGCTCAGACTGGGCACAGTTTGAATTCAACTTGACTATTTTCTGTTTCTGTTCGCAACAGGGGAGAGCGATTGGATTCATGATCCCTTCGACCTGATGGGGGGGACAGAGCCATCATGGACCCCCAATTGCCCCCCTCCACACTCTGCTGGGGTCCAAAACTTGAGGCGTCCCGGATCCCACATGAAAATGATGGGACGCATGACTTTTTTTTGCTGACCCGGCGCCTTCGGGAGAGGATGTGTCCACAACCAGCCGGGTCCGGCTCTTAACTCTAACCCGAATGAGATCATTCCCATGGATAATTCAGCACGGGGACAGATGACCCCATCTTCGACCACCACACCTGTCCAGCTCTGTTGGATCCGCTCGAGTCGTCTCACGACCGTCGCCGGAAGTCGCCCCTTTTTTTCATTAGCCGCCGCCTTCGGGCGAAGATGGCACCCGGCCCAGCTTGGCCCAGCCCATCTCTGAACGAAATCATCCCCATCCATTTAGCACGGGAAAAGGGAACCCCATCATCGAGCCCCCCTCGGCAGTTGTTGGAAAACGAGCTCGGAGTGTCTAAATACACAAGGTCGTCTCTTCACCTTTTTTCCTGATGAATGTATCTGGCATCTCTTCTGGCCCTCTTAAATGGACGACCTGATCATCTCGATTGGTCTATTACTTGCGGAAGAGAGGGGGGGGGACGCCCACATGTATACATTTGGGAGGGGAGGTGGAGAGGAAGTTCAACCGGATCATCGACCACCTATTCCTTTGGGATGGTGATCACCCGACCGATATTTTCCCACTCGACGGAACAACAGATGAACGGGAGGAGGGGAGGATCCATCCCTGGTTGATCATCAGACCCATAGAAATAAACCCCCCTCCATAGTCCAAACAAATGATTGTCACAAAACCATCTGTGGGATGGTTTGCGTCTTCGACTCGCAGCGGTTCCGATTCAGCCTCGTCAGCACGGTCGGCGTAGGATGGCATAACGGCGACAAAAACAGCAATCTCAGCCCGCACCCAGTCCGCAAATTTCTGTCTCCACCGCGAACCCACTTTACTGGGCGAGCACGGTTCGCGTACGAGGGGATGGAGAATGGTCCGGACCAATTATTTCTGTCGCCCAGATGGAAGGGCCATCTCGGGACAAAACCGAGGGGACTGAATGATTGCCTCATTTGGATGGTCCATCCAAACGATCATCGCAAAACCATCTGTGGGTTCGTTTGCATCTTCGACTCGCAGTGGTTCCGATTTGGTCTCTCTGCAATAATCTTCTCTGTTTTGAAATGAGTTCCATTTCATCTCGGCGACAAATCTTGATAGAAGAGCAATTTTAAGCGGGACCGCCCGCCCCCAGTCCGCAAATCGCTGTCCCCACCTCGGCCAAGAGGTGAACCGGCGAGCACGGTCGGCGTAGGATGGCATAACAGATGGGATGGAAAAGGGTACAGACCAATCTTGGGCGCCCAGATGGAAGGGCCGCGGGGGGGCATCTCGGGACGGAACTGACGGGACTCTGTATTTCTTGTGGCGGCGATGTTATGGGCGGGACAGCGAGTCAAGAAACAGGCCTCCTTCCATATAGTGATCGTCACATTACCATCAGTCCTATCTCCGGGTTCGGTTGCGTCTTCGACTCGCAGCGCATCCGATCACGTCATGCTTTGTTTCCTTTTGTGAGGTGTTCTTCACCACGCTGACAAAGATTGATGTCACCCCTCCCAGCTGGACCCTGCCCACGCCTCGTACCTCTGGACGAAATCATCTCCATCGACTCAGCACGGGAAAAGGCAAACCCATCATCGAGCCCCCTTGCCTTCCCACCAAATTTCTATTAGGTCGGAACCCCGACTTGTCCAGCATCTCTTTACTTTATTGCAAGTCTTTCTTTATTACTGACTGCCAGAAGAGGATGGCAACCATCCCAGCCCACGCTCGGAACACCCATCTGACGACAATATTTTCTCATCCCAGCCCACGAATCACGAAAGCATCTCGATTCATTCAACAGGGGAGCCCCATCATCGAGCCCCCCTTGTCTCCCCTCAACATTTCTGTTGGGTCCGAACCCCGACTTGTCTGGGATTGCACTTCTTCGTTCGAAGTCTGTTTTCTACTAGTCACCGCCAGAAGAGGATGACACCCATCTGATGGCAATATTTCCCACGACTCACACCTATGAACGGAAACATATCCATTCATCCAGCACGGGACCAGGCAACCCCATCATCGAGCCACTGTTGCCTTACCGCCAAAGCTCTGTCGGGTCCGAACGCCGATTTGTTCGGGTTTGCCCTCCTTCGGTACATCATTTTTTTTCTACTCGCCACCAGAAGTGGATGGCAACCATCCCTGCTGCACACGACAGTCCGAACACCCATCTGACGACGACATTTTCGCATCAAAAACAAACAGGAGCGGGCAACCTGCATGGGGTTGTATCACACAGCGAACGTTGTCTGTACTCCTCAAGGTCGCGGACTGGACTGGTCCCAGATCTCAGTTGTATTTGATGTAGTAGTTTACTTTTCGCCTCCCCGGCTCCGCTTCCTTTGAGACGCTGGTTGTTGTGGTGTTGTGCATCCTGCTCCGAGCATCGGGCGGATGTGTTTGGTTTCTGGCTTGAGCTTTTTGCTTCTGTCGCTCGCCATCAAGTAGAACCATTGTCATTAATTGATACGATGGGACAGACATACCCCAATCTTCCAGGCCCCCTCCACAGTTCTGTTGGGTCCGAAACTAACTTGAGGCGTCCCGGATCTCACAGACAACATTGAAGAATGTGCTCGACCTTTTTTTCGCTGCAGACGGGTCCAGCTCACAACTCCAACCCTAACCAATGGGACCATTCCCATCGAATTATCACGGGGACAGAGAACCGGACATCACACCAATCCAGGTATGTTGGGTCCAAACCCTGGGCATCCGGTTTTAGGCATCGGGCGGAGTTTGGGTTCTGCTCCGATTCCCGGCCTAACCTTTTATCTTCTGTTGCTCGCCAATCGAGCATTGTAATTGTCGTCGATTCACAACATTAGAAAGTCCCCCACATCGCTGAGGGATGTCCTCATCTGAAGGGGTGTCATTTCTCGCATCAAACCCGAGAAGAGGGGCGCGTGCAAGGCGTGCAAGCAAGGACCTCGTCGATCCCAGCAGCGGCGAAGCGACTCTTCTGGAATGTCTGAATCGGACGGCCGAGTGGCGAAGTGCTTCTGGAATCGATTCCATCGCAGAATGATCGCGTTTGCTGCCAGTAATTAATTGAGTTGAAGTTCGGACATGGTTTCATCAATGGTTCTGCGCCTTCTGGACCATCGGACCCGTCTGAAGTAAGATGTTGGTGAATTTTTGTCCCTTTCCTCGCTGCTAGAAAAACGGAATAACCTCCCCATCCCCCTCAACCCACAACCACACAGCCCTCCCGAAATGCGCTCGCATACACACTCCCTCCTCGCAATGGCCGTTGCATCCGTCTCGGCCCAAACCCTGCAGATCCCCCCGCCAATGCCCCTCGCCTGGCCGTCCACCGACCAGACGAACGCTATCTCGGGCACTTTCCTCAACGACCCGCTCGTCACAAAGTGAGACTGTTGTGCCATCTTTAATTGGGGCCTGTTGCTTTCAGAGTGGTGGGTTGTAGACGGCTTGCTGACGTTTTGCTTTGGTGATAGCGCATGGGCGTATGTGCAGACGAAGGTGTCCAACGCTACCTTGTCCATCACTCCCTCCATTTTCATCACGGTGAGTTATGCTGTCAGGGAAAGTGAGCCTAACTTGATTATTCTGCAAACCCTGTCTGACGACCGCCTCCGTCCGCCTCCTCCCTCCCCCCCCCCCCCCCCCCCCCCCCC
>KZ994703.1:0-10103 GCA_003614705.1 Blyttiomyces helicus | reverse complement strand
GATGGTGCGTTGTTGGCCAGGTGTGGACATCGGCGACCGTGTTTGCGTGGGGCGAGATGTCCGCCAGGGTGAAGTTGAACTTCCCAAGAACTCCTGGATGTCGAGCTTGCCGGGAGGTGTTGCCCAGGAGTTGTCCGCGTCGATCTTTGCGGGGTCAGTAGAGAAGCTGTCGCCACAGAGGACCCAACCTAGGGAGTCTAGACCATGTCCGACACTTGCTCCATCCAGGCGACCAATGGCCGCCCCCGTAGTGCAATAATACAGGGGTCCCAAGCCGCAGCGCTGATGCCCTTTACGACAGCCCCCGAGATTTCGACCGAGTAGCACGACTGTCCTGAGTAGTAGGTAGAGGTAGAAATCTCACGAGAGCCACCATCGGTGACGCAGGCTAGGAGAAAGGGCACCCGCTACAGCACATCCCCAGCTGTGAAGGGGTTGACTAACACAATGCGATCCGATTTATTGCATCTCCCGTACTCTACTGCTCGGAAGTCTCTTCGGAAGTCTGCGTGTCTGTTGGGGCGGTGAGGTGGGAGTTCAAAGGAGTCATGTGATTAGCAATTATAGTTTGAAGGTTTGGTTACAGTTGTTCTCCTTACCAGCAGGTGTTGCTCCGGACCAGCAGGCGACTGGAGTTTCATGCCAAGCACGAGGCCCCCGATGCTTGGGTTCAGGCGAGAACAAGCCAAGCATTGCTCCCGACGCTCCAAAATCCTTGTGATATGGGCAGGCTCTGGTCTGGTCCCAGACTAGCAGGCAACTTGATTTGACAGTGTGCGGAAAGCTATTGCCCCGACCCCGGCCCATATAGAGGCAAGCGCAAAGCTCCTTACCCTCTCTCAAGCCGAGTGCATAGCTCCCGACACCCGGGGTTCCAGCATCAAAATCCGAAGTTCTGTTGAAGTAGGCAGGCAAGGCCCCTACACCCTGCCAGCAGGCAACTGGATCTGACGGTAGGCGGGCGGCTATTGCCCCAACCACCGCCCGTACAGAGGCAAACGCAAAGCTCCTTACCCTCTCTCAAGCCAAGTGCATAGCTCCCGGCAGCTGGGTTTCCAGCAACAAAATCCTGAGTTCTGTCAAGCAGGAAGGCAAGGCCCCTAGGGATACACAGCCAGCAGGCATCAGGATTTGACGGTACGCCGGCGGCTATTGCCTCAACCCCGGCCCTTATAGAGGTAAGCGCAAAGCTCCTTACCCTCTCTCAAGCCGAGTGCATAGGTCCTGACACCTAGGGTTCTAGCAACAACATCTGAAGTTCTGTTGAAGCGGGCAGGCAAGGCCCCTACACCTGACCAGCAGGCAACTGGATTTGACGGTACGCGGGCGGCTATCGCCCTGTCCCCGGCTGGCTAGAGGCAAACCCTCTGACCCTCTCTCAAGTTGAGCATGTAGCTCCTGACGCTTTGGGCTCCAGCTGCCATGAGGCGAGCACGTAGCTTCTGATCCTCTGAAGGCCTGGTGACGCAGGCAGGCAACGCCTCAAAACAGACAAGCAGGAAACTGGTTTTGGATGGGTGCGCGGGCAGAATTGCCCCAACCCCGGCCCATATAAAAGCAAGCGCGAAGCTCCTGACCCTCGTGTGGTACAGGTTGCATAACGTTTGGGGGTAGTTAAGAGGGGAGAGAGTTAACTGACCTAGGAACAGTGTCTGCGTAACCAGTTGCCGTAGGCGGCGGTGTGATGATCACTATAAGAGGCTCCAAGGCAGTCGCATCGTCGGGCCAGCGTAGCTATTTAATTTCGTAATCTTGCCTGTATTTCCGTTCTTCATGGGTTTGCCCTTGTTTTGTTGACCGATGATGCAATCGTCGTACCACCTGTCCTTGCCAAGGATTTGAACTGGTTCGGGGAGGAGGTGAGGTGCATCCTTGCGGTACGCAGAAGTGAACTGGTCAAGGTACGGTTTAGGGTATATAAACATGGAAGTAGGGGTATACCTTGGCGACCTTCGATGAGCCCAGATCGAGCTTGTAGCTGTCCAGGGTAGGACCTCTGATGAGGATGGCGAAGGTGCCCATCCGATTCGGCACGAACTTGCGGGATAGCGTCAGCCTTAGGGGGATGTTGATTCTGTCGAGGTTGAGCATGTCTTTGTCGCCGATCTTGTAGCTCATGAGGACGCCGCCAATACTGAAGTCGCGAGAGTAGTGGGCCTGCGCGTCTTTCATTCTCTGCGCGGTGATTTTCCGGATTGCGTCTTTGTCCGCCTTTTAGCGGTTGAATGGGGCGCGGTCAGCTTTGCTGTTGCGCCTAATGGCAGTCTCAGGGCCAGCAAACGCAATGGATTGGGGGACACAGCCTCATTCGATTAGGAAGGGGGCCGCCTGCTGGTGCAGGCGGGGGAGCTATCAATGCGAAACTCCAGGAAGGGGAGCAATAGCACCCAGTTAGCCCCTGTGCATTTTAAATACTTGCACATCATGTGCTTATCCGTCTGGAGCATTTGTTCGCATTTTCTGTTGCCCTGTCGTTGTCACCAAGCTATTGATGCCAGCCATCTAGGTGGAGGCTTCCCAGATTTTGGAGATGATTTCCGGGTCGCAGTCTGCGAAGGGATCCGGCTGACTAACCTGCGCCTGGATGCAGGAGTTGAAGAGACTTGCGAATTGCCTAGCTGGTGTCTTCTTGGATGTGGAGACAAGGAAAACAAGGTAGCTGGTGCAGTCAATGAAGCACATGCAAAAGCAAAGTTCTTCCCCAAAGGGGCACTGGGGCACTCGAACTTGTCAAACCCAACCAACTTCCAGCACTCCTCCGGAATAGGAAGCAGTGTGAGAAACCCGTAGTGGGGCTTTGGGTCCTCGAACCTCTGGAGGTCCGGGCAGCTCGACACGTAGTGGCCAATCTCCTTGTCCATCCCCGGCCAATACAACTCCACCACAACCTTTGCCACCGTTTCGGAAAAAGCCTGGTTTTTGCCGTCAAGTACCTGCTCGTGATAGCATGCTTGGGGTTATATCAATTCAGGGACGTAGAGTTGTGTTTGTAGTGGAGGAAGCCCCTTGCTGAACGCCTTTTCCTTCATATCCGCTGTGCGCGTTGCCAGGGTAGATCATCTGGAGGCGCGCCTTGGTCTCGAGTGCGTAGTCGTTGGTCTCAAGGTTCTCGCGGAGCTCGAAGGTAGCTGCAGAGTCCTTGAAACCGGCGGGGTTGTTCCGACCTGGAGGGGTTTGACCGGCACAACCCTGAACTGGCAGGGAGTCATTCCGTGCACGGTGCTGTGAATGATGGCGTCTAGGCAATCTCGGCATGAGAGGCAGCGCGGGATGTACTGCGGCGCACAAGAGAGCAGGTCTGCGACGGTGTTGTCCTACCCTGGAAGTTACTCAATTGGAAGGTACTCAATGTTGAAGGCAAAGCTTTGAAGGGACTTGACCCATCCAGCCTGCCATTGGCTCAGCTTTAGTTGGGAGTTCTGGTAGATCAGGGACTTGTGGTCTGTGAACGCCCTCAATTGGTGGCTGATGGGCTGGTGATGGATGGCTTCAAAGATCTTGACTAGGGCGAGGAGCTTCTTTTTGTGGACAGGGTAGTTCAGATATGCTGGCTTCATCATGCGACTTAAGAAGCTTGCAGGCCGAAGCGGCGGGAGGTTTGTTAGTCATTTCACTGTTGTTGGTAACTGTGATGGGATTTCTTCTTCAAGGCTGGCAGCTTGGGCGATCCATCCTCTGATAGCAAAATCTGATGGAACAGAGAATAAGTAGGACAGTTTTGTTGGGTTGTAGCGTGCAAGTACCAGTGACGGGCAAACAGCTGCGTTCAGGAGTTGAAACGACTGTTCCTCCTCTGCCGTCCATTGAAGCGTTCTGGTGTTGGATGGGAGGCGCAACAGGGGTCGCGCCTTTCAGGAGTAGCTGTCAATGTGGTCACGAAGGTAGTTGGTGAAGTCGGTGAGCGACTCGATGTTGATTATATTTTGGGGGATAGACCATTGCCGGATGGTCGCAATCTTCAATGGCGCAATCAACAAGCTGTCCATTTCCAGTTAGTGTCCACAGAATTTGACGCGTGATTGGCCCTAGTAGCACTTCCACAGCGTCATGGTGAGCTGTTTTTCAGCCAGGATGTCGCCGAGGTAGGAGATGACATAACGGTCGTAGAGATGGCCAAAGTATTTGTTAATCGCATGTTGGAACACTGTGGGTGCGTTGGTGATGCCAAATAGCCTGACAATGTACTCGAAGTGGCTGTAGCGTGTGTGGATTGCCATAGTGTCAATCCTGTCGTCTGCAACGCGGATTCGGGGGTAAGCATCCTTGACCTTGATGACGATGAAGTACAAGGCTTTCAACATCGGGTTGTGCATCTCCTGAAGGCTCAGGAGAAGGCTCAGGAGAGGCGTTCAATAGCCTATTATCATGATGTTGAGTCTGCGGTAGTTGAGGGTCATTCGCAGACCGCTGTCTTTCTTTTTCGTGAAGAGGATGTGTGCGCCCCAGGCAGATTGCGAGCGACAAATCCAGCCCTTGTCAAGGTACTCGTTGATCTGGCGTTGCAATTTGCCCAGTTTGGTCTGAGTCATAGGGCGAAGGGGGGAGAACTTTGGTTTCTCACCTTCTTCAAGGGAGACCTTGAATCCAGGTCCTTCAAGGGAGACCTTGAAGTCCAGGTCACCCTGCGCAACAACCAGCATGCTGAAGCGGGTTGAGGACGCAATTATTACGCATCGCGCAGAATATCAGCGGCGAAACCGAGGCTGGCCTACTCTTCGCAACCGGCTCTTGACGTGTGAAGTAGCTCCCAGATCAACTGTTGAGAAACGCCGTCGAGGATTGGGTTCCTGTTGTCGGTTGCCGGTTCGTCAAAATTCGCCCGGTGCAGACCCGCTGGCACTCGCGCTTGACCCATCCAGGATCCTCCCCTCCAGCTCCCGAAGCCTCGACGGGCGCTGTTGCTTTGGAACCTTCTCCCGCTCGCCACCATCGGTCCGAAACGCGAAAAAGTTCTTGAGGTCGGCGGAACACCTGGAGGTCGGTGTGGAGAGTGCCTGCGTCACAGTGCCTGCTTCCACGCTGCCTTGCCACGCTCGTCTGCACTCTCACAAGGGACATGCCGACCAGTAACGGCAACACCAACTCTGCGGCTAACAAGATGCGCAAGACGTTGCGTGGAGAGTCGGCAAGGGACTTGCTCCAAGAAGGAAGTTCAGGTCCGCCGTGTGCGAGTTTGTCCCGCTGTCGAAGGAGAGACCGAAGGCTGAAGTCGATGCGGGGAAATCACTTGCCAGGAGCGAGCTCTCACGTTGTCAAGAAGCTTTGGCGCGCGCCCCCCTCCCCTGCCAATGGACGACATCCGAGTAACCAACCCCTCAAAATGGAACCATCTGCGATACCCGTGCGTAGGTAGGTGGGCTTGACGCTGCATATAAATTCAGCGTTGCCAGATAAGCTCATGGCACACTCGAGAGGTCCGTCGCACATTGGGCGGATTGTCTGTCTTGTCAAGGTGGGGAACGAGGTCCGTAGTAGCCGCAGTCCACACAAAAAAAAGGATGACGTTTCGGGCGCCTAAGAAACGGGCCGCCCATTTTACCGCCAGTGCAGCATCAAAACAAAATCGCAAAGCGTCGGAACGGTGCTTTCCCCGACCACATTCTCAACAAACCAAATGCACCCTATCGAAAGTGATGACATCAACCCGAGCTCCCCACCCGGTATCCTTCACGCAAGTGACTGATGCCTACGCCCGTTTCTGTGCGCACACACTGCCCAGGAGGATCACGTCCATCTAATAGGCTCGCGTAATTAACACCAAGCGTGTTCATTCGGATACCGAGAACCCAGGCTCCCCGCATCCCCCCTGCCTCGCTAGTCTCCACTCTGGCTTGGCAGGTACGCGAGATTTCCTTTATGCACTCCTTCCCCCTTGTACATATATACTCCCGGGTTGAAGTAGAAAGAAACATATACTCCACTCTGGCTTGGCAGACTTCCCTTTCTGACAATAAAAAGCAACGACATTACCCAAAAATGCAATAACCCACTCGCGCTACAGCCTGCTCAAGACAGGCGTCCCCGTCGACTTCTGGCTTTGCCACCCCTTCTACGCACGGGCTACGGCAATACTGATGACTCCCTCCTCACATGGCACCATACGTTTGTTCCGAACATCAAGCCAAAACCTCAAATACGCTTCCTCACAACAACATGGGCGTCAGACACTCTCCCGTCTCCGGTACTACCGCCAACGCCTCCATAGGCCCCTCCCCCTCGCTCGTGCCCACTGATCTGACCACCGACCTCTTGGTCCGCGCCCTTGCTCGCTCCTCCTCCTCTGTTGTCCTTGAACCAACCCTCGTTGGCCCTGCTGCAATCGGGGCCGGCAATAAGGTCCAACACATCTCAGATACCCAGGGATGTGAGGGTGACGTGGGACTGGAGTGCGATGGTGGTGGGTACATTCCGGATGAGCAATGTAATCGGGATTACATCGCCAAACTGGACGAGGGCCTCGCCACGACAAATGCCCGGTTGGCTGGGATGCAACTTTCCCACCAGTTGGTTACCCTCGAATTGATAGTTGCCCCTGTCGCGCCATACACCGCTCCTCCCCCGCTGTACACAGTGCCTGCTTCCACGCTGCCTGATCCTGTCACTAAATCGACCTTGCCACGCTCGTCTGCACTCTCACAAGGGACATGCCGACCAGTAACGGCAACACCAACTCTGCGGCTAACAAGATGCGCAAGACGTTCCTCGATGACGTCAATAACTACAACAACGCCCTCGACACAACAACCTTCGACGCATTCACCAAGTCTGTGGACGCCCTCGTCACTTGGGGTTACCTCCCCAGCAGCGCGGGGATTCGGATCGGATCGGATCAGTTCGGGTGGGAAGAGAAGGGAGTTCATAGTCAACTATATCTCATCCAAGCTCACTGGCGCACCAAGCCAAGCTCTGCTCTCTTGCAACGACATTTCCTGCAAGCATCAGGACAACTGGACATCACTGGCGGCCTTCCTCTGCCGCGAGATCTATCCCGTAGATGCCATTCGTTCCAGACGGTGCAGCCTCTCAAGCAATCAATTGTGCACCGCCCTCAACTACGTTGCTGTGTTTGCGAGTTCCCACCACCTGCTCGTGTCTCCCCCAACCCCGAGCTTGCGCAATGCCCCTCATCCCTGCAGCTCCACTGCTAAATGGCCCTAGCCTCATTGTCCGCGTCCACATCCTGTGATGAATGGCTCCCTTTTCAACTAATTGGCATCCTTTTTTATGGCGGGAACCTTCATTGTTCCTGGCCCATCTTCCGACTTCACATGTCACACTAATCTCTGACCTAGGTGGGACGTTGCTCAGAGTGAGGGAATTCCCGTGCTCCCGTTGTAATTCCCATCTGCATTGTACATAGCGACGAAGGACCCACCTGTGGTCCTCAGTCAGACTCTTTCCCCTCAATCATACCTACAACTCCTTCCCGAAACTGCTGTGGTTCCTTCCCTCTCTTCGACGTCTTCCGAAATCCCCTTTGTTATCCTTGTTGGCACCTCTCTAGCAACCTGGAACTTAGCTCGTTTCACTCCATTTCTCCCCTCGCTGTCATGGAGCCCCAACTTATGTCCGTTCACCACACATCCCTGCAGTGTCTCTACCGCCAGTCAATCGAGATCGACACCTCCATCATGTGTCCTGGCCTTCCCAAGGTCGCCGCCGGTGCGGGCAAAGTGAGTCATAACCAGCCTGCTCGCAGGAACCATGCAAAAAACCTCCACCACCGGCTTGGTAAGCCCACCACCGTCGAGAAGGCCACCTACATCGCCAATGGCAGGTGCACCTTCTACCGCAAGCATGACCAACCGATTGAGGACGGCATGCACCTGATCAAGCACACTTATGGAGTGCGCAACTTCCCCGCCCAGGGGCATCCCCGTTGTTGCCTCAGTTGTTGTTGCCCCCGCTGTACATAACGCTGCCCACGCTTTACGCACGGATCAGGACCCTGACGATGCGCCCCCTGCGCCTCCCAAATTGTCAACATCCTGACGTGATCACTGTCCGGTGAATACCTCTGCGGCTCTGCCTTACGTCCGCGCATGCCTTCAAGAGCACTGAGGCCATCTGCGCCGAGGGCACGCTCAACTGGCACACTGTTGACATCCTCCTGGAAGCCGGTTGACAGAGGATTCTCAAACCCGTCCGCCTCGCCACCACTTGGTCATCATGCTTAGGGAATCATGCCTCTGCCTGCAGTCGCCGCAACTGGTCACCCCCATTTGCAGGTGGGCCCTCACCTCAACTTTGGACACACAGTTTCAGGCCTGGGTCAAAGAGGAACATGCCACACAATTAGGGACTGTCCTGGCTCTTGACCACGTCCCAGAGGGAGTCCTTGCGCACCCACCCACCACATCCCCTCGTGTCGTTTCCTTCGCCGCTGCTGTCCTCTCTCGCTCTTTGGGGTCCTTCGAATTGCTGCCACGTCTGGTCACACGCCTAGCAAAGGCAGGCCAACAGTACCTGATTGTCAAGCAAGGACACTCAAGACAAGTTTGTTCAAAAGAACCACCTCGACGTTGGCGTAGCTTGGGTCTCAGCTGACTCAAACGACCAGCCATGGGTTGCCACTGCAGCTGAGGTCCCCTCGACAGGCGACCCCTCGTGGACGCCACCGGCCAAAACAACCCACTAACAATCATCCTCAAACAGTTTCCGGAGGTATTCAAACCACTGACTTTGCTGCCCCCCATCCAGGGTAGCGAACACAAGTTCAGGCTAAAGAGGGCTCTGGACTGTGCTTGTCCTCAAGCGCATCAGCGCCGCGACCTGGGGCCCCTGTGGTATTGCTCTGCGGGGGCTGACCTTGTACACCAGGACAGAGCTAGTGTCGGACTTAGTCTTAGGAGTTCCGAAGCGTCATGCCGTAGATCGGCTGAGCCTGATCCAAGCCTGCAGACACCCCTCATACAAATACATCACTCACTATACCCCCTGTTATCAATATCGCGCCTGTGTGTGCAGTTTAGCGCCCTGCCCCTAGGATAGTTAGCAGTTGCGACAGCCTTTGGGAATCATCCTTTACCTCTTCCCCAACCTCCAAGGAGACTTTGACACCTCAACCTTGACCCCACGCCCCAAAGCGTTGGAGACCCCAGTGAACAGTACAAGTTTCACTACATGCTAGCACCACTGGTTCTGACCTCCCCCAACCCAGGACAAACCCAGAGAGAAGTATCGCCCACCAACGAAAACCCCTTCACTGCAACCCCTCTACATTTGACCTGCCCTCATGTTTGACATGCCGGAATCGGCCCAAACCTCCTCGTCACCCCCTCACTTCCTCCAATACTCTGATGACATGCCATGCGGACGAGGACGCGGCCACAGGCAACCAGTTGGCCTGACCCTGGCGCGGACCGAGTTTGCCCAACTCCGTGACGCCATCTGTCCCCCTGCGCCGTCTCTGCCTTTGGACCCGCTCACAATAGAAACCTTCAAGTCTAGACGCTGTTCCCAAAGCAGTTCTGCCCAAATAACGTGGTTACAGAGCTAACACTGTAGGCGTTGAGCTCTACAAGTTGGTGGTGGTTGTTGTGCAGGTTGCGGTGGCTACCAATCACAGGATGATCACTAGGGCCCTGCCTCTGGTACGCCAGCCAGCCACAGCGATTTTGGGACCCTGGCGCCAACCACCATTGCAAATGCGCGCCTTGAATCGGAGACCTCACTTGGGAGACTGTTTGCCGCCGCTGCAGAGGCCACCACCACTACTCAGAGGACTGCGGCTCCCCCTACCAAGCCAACCTCTCCAATTGCACCACAATCTCACCCCGAGGCACCAGACGTGGAGGAACAGGTGCAGGATGAGGTTGCGGCGTTGGCATCAACAAGATGGCAGTCAAGTTGACAGATGCTGGGGCAGACATGCATCCCGTTTCACTAAGCAGTAATGTTGCACTTCTCCCGGAATCGGAACAGACCTGACCTAATCTAAATCCTCGCATCACAGGTTTTCAACAAGGAGGACCTTTAGGAGAAGAGGAAATCCGAACCCGACCAACTCCCCGCTGGCCAGGAAGGCTTCCTCTGCAACGTGATGAAGAATTCCAACCCTACTGGCCCCTACGAGCTGAGCAAGTGCTTGCCCTCAGACCCCT
>KZ994702.1:0-10169 GCA_003614705.1 Blyttiomyces helicus | reverse complement strand
AGGCCCAGGAGCAGGCTCCGATGTGCCCCCACTGCGCCACATTCGCGCAACGCGCCTCGCGGCCAAAGCTTGCGCGGAAATAGTCGAATGGCTGTAATAATGGACATCGGGGAAGGAGGTGGAGGCCGAAAGCAGGGGAAGGGAAAATCGGGTGATGACTCTGGAACGAGCCAATCGACAGTTGCCCCCACTCACCGCCTCTACTGGAGGGCGAGGATATCACCCTCTTGCGGGAGATATATCGTCCCCTTTGACACCAAAAAAATGAAACCATTGGACGCTGCAGATATTCCGATATCCGCACGTGAAAATCTGGGTCGACGAAGGTTATGTGGCAGGGCGGGGAGTGGGGGTACCTGCGCATTTTCCCATCTCTTCTGTGCCAAATAGGGCTGCACTGCACCGAAGCAAGCGATAGTTGACCCCGAGACCGACTCTATTTCCTTCACGGGGGGCGAAAATGATCACAAGCTGATGGGGCAGGATTACAAGAAAACAGTCCGAATATCACCCACCCACACCGCCCCCTCCCCCGCCCCCAACCAATCAGCCAAAAGAACGAGCTAGACGATTAATTTAAGCATGCAATGTTCGGCCGGTCCAGAACGAACAATGAATCACAGAGGTAACTGCGGAAGGGCAGAGGGCTCGATCTTCCCGAGCTGTGAGGATGATCTTAAGATTACACGTTGACAGGGGAGGAGGGCATAAAACCGCAGGCAGAGGCAAAATCGCATATCGTCAGAATTCCATCCCCTCAGCAAAAACATGAAGTGCCGCCCGAACGCTGGACCCAAAGACGAATCTGGGGAAGAGGGGAGGCTTAATCCTGCCGGGCCGTGAGGATTTCCGTCTTGGTTGCAAGGGGACACAATCACACGCAACAAATGTGAGGCCAGAAGATATGGATGGTCCAGATTGGTTGCCCGCCGTGAGAGTCCCGCCCTCCGGGTACTACCGACTTCTCGACCCGATGCCAAATATTCAACTGGGTACCTCCCATCCCTCTCCCTTCCCCAGAACATCACCCGAGAAACTGCTGCCGCTCCTGGCATCTCCATATCACGCGCCCTCGGTACCGAAGCCGTCTCGCGCGTCTCAGCATGAGACGCACAAGATGGTCTCGGCACGCAGGGACCCCCGCGCTGCCCCGCCTCGACGATTGCCGAAGCTCCAAGATGGGCGAGTTTAGTTTGATTTGGCTCCTAATATTGATATAAAAAAAAACTGCCGAAAATGAATAACAAGATCACAGAGGACAGCTGGCAGGACCTGCACAACTGGGCTTCACGAGAGCCGAAGATAATTATTTACGGCAGATGGAGATCGTCCCTGAGGCCTCATGTCTCCTTCATTCCATTCTTCCACCCACCTTCATTCCATTCTTCCAACTCCCATCTTCGTCGTCCTCTTCTTCTTCTTCATTCGGATCCCCCTCAATCCAATACCTCATCTCCGCATCCGTCGTCGGCAAGCTCTCCAAGTCGACCGGAAGCGTCCGCCTTTCGAGGGGCTCAGGTTGCCCTCCTTGGTAAGTAAGTCCCCACAGCGGCTCCCTCCCACAAAAACCTCCGCACCTCCTCACTCTTGGACGCCATGGTGACCTTGGTGCCACGGTTGCGGAGCGCCTGAATGCAGGCCAAGCACATGGAGTGGAGTCCGCGGATGTTGAATTTGTTGATGGGCGGGAGCGCTTCGGCGACCTCCTCCGTGACGTTTATGCAGTCCCACGGGGCGAGGACCTTCTCCGACGGGTGTCGTTTCCGTCTGGTATGGGTCTGCGCTCTAACGCGGGTGTCGCTAGCGAGATTTAGGGTTTCGAGGGCGGGGAGGGAGGAGATGAATTTGCAGATGTTTTGCGGGGGGCATGGGCCTAGGGTGAGGGTTTTGAGGGATGGGAGAGGGAGCATCACGGCGTCTAGGGGAGGGGCGCTAGGTGGCGGGCGATGGAGCGACTGCCCTATCAGTTCAAGATCGCGAAGGCTCGTCCTCATCGGGAGGACTTCAAGGACAGAGTGAATTCGGGTACTTTGGATGTCGCTGAACTTCAGGCCCAGAGACACGAGTGAGGGCGGAAAGGCTTCCGGGATGATGCGTATGCTCGAGCAAACGAATAAGGCCTATGTGAAGACAGGGAGAAATCACAAGTGAGATACGACATCCAGGACTTCACATCCAGGAGAGATAAGGGAAACAGGGGGGTAAATAAATGGTCGCCCGACGCACCTCTAGCCTCGGAAGGTCCATCAGATTCAGATTCACAACACCATCCCCCCCAACATTCGGACATATCGCGCAATCCCTTCCGATTGTCAGCTTTCTGAGCTCTAGGAAGCAAAGAACGGTTCGGAGCAAGGCGAGCGCAGTGATCTCTCCCGTCCGAGGCCCCCCTGAGACGGCTGCAGCATCCTATTTCAAGCTCAAGCAAACGCGGCACCACGCCCGCCTCGCACAGGCTGCGATTCTAAGGAGGGGCCGTCTCCGGAGACAACCAAAACCTCGAGGTTCGGTAACGACTGCAAGATAGAGTCTGCGAACTTCGAAAAGTAGCCACATCTCAGCTCGGGCCGCCGGAGCGTTGGCGGATAAGTTGCGCGGACGACCTGATAATTCCACTCGTAGGCGAGGTCGAATTCTACGGCCAGGTGAACGAGCCCGGTCGGGATGAAGTCCGGGTAGTAATCCCTCGCAAGGGGACCAAAGTGCTTTGCCGGAGTCACGATGAGGGTCGCGAGCGACGACCCCTCCCACGCCTCGTCAGGCGGCGCGTCACCCCTCAGGGCAGTTGTCGTCAAGGTGAGACGTTGGAGGCGCCGCAGCCTCCTGAGCAGCTTGACGAGAAATCCTGCCTCGCATGGCGTGAAAAGGCCCGGCACAATGGTCAACTCGGTGAGGGTTTGCGGGAGGAACTCTGTCACGAGGCGGTTGTTGGTGCGGATGTAGAGGATGCGCAGGTTCGGGGGCGCGGCGTTGGCGATGTCGACGCGCTTCAGAAACCGATGGTCGGCGGGGTCCATGTCCTCCAGGTCGGTTATGTCGATGTGCTCGCGGATGAACGGCTTCAGCGGCATGTCGAGCGATTCACATTCAGCGCCGATGTAGCTGGAGAGAACACCTGGAGTAAGACGGCGCGCTGGCAAAACTCTGGAGCATAGATTTGGGCAGTCGACCCATGTTCCGAAAGAGTTCAATGGGGAGGGACAGAAAGGAAGCCGAGCGATGGGCGGGAAGAGCATGGTGAGTCGAGGGAGGCATTGGCGGGGGTGATGGTTCGGGCTTCCAAGCGTTGATGGGCTGGATGAGGCTGCTGGTCCAAAAAGGCGTCGGATGGTGGGGGTGAGCCAGCTGTGGCTGTCTCGGGTGGTGCTCCACGCGAAAGAAAGGGCGATCACCGCGAGTCTGCACGTAGCAAGAGCCGCCAAAACACACACCCCCACCACACTTTCAGACCCCGGACTGTCAGAGGGATGAGGGGGTGAAACCTACAGGTTAGCACACCTTGCAGGGGCTCTGATCAGTGATCCTGGAGGGGTCTACACGCGCCTAGCGATCGTGATCCCCCCCCACCCAAACACAGACCCTGACCCTTCGTTCCTCCTCATCCTAACACAGACCCTGGCTGTCCTGACTAGTCATCTGGGCGACGCACTTTCCGACAGTCATCCCCACCAGAAAACTGCTGCTGCTAGCTAGCCTAGAACCATTTGCCTTGCCCAACTGTTCCCTCCCCACATCCGACTTTCTGAGATCAATGAGCAACACGTCCGCCATTGCCCCCAAAACAAAATTTTTTGCAAGGGAAGTCACCGATAGAGCGCTTACGCATGCAGCAGAGTTTCTTAGGTCTGTTATTGGAGAGGGCCACGGAGTTCGCATCTGCCCGAAAGGGAAATAGGATGTAGCAATCGCGCCAACCCTTGCGCTAGCACGGATCTGCCAGTCTAGCCTGGAACGACCATTGAACCGAAGAAGAACTTTGGGAGAGGTAATCTTCGCGGGGTGTGAAGCGTGTGTCGGCCCTCAAATCGCATCCGAACCCGGCGTAAACAAAGGACTCACACGTAGTACTCTTATTGACCAACGATGTAAACAATGAACATCGAAGGCATCAAAGAGCAAGCTTGAATAGAGGCAGAGTCTGGACCGATCACTGAACCAAATACGAACCTGAGTCTGGGGGAGGGTATTCTTCTCCGGGCAGTAGTCTCCTTTTAGTATTTTGCCAGCTCCGAAGATGGAGGGGGATGTTACCAGATTTTGAAATCATTCGATCAAGACCCACCCCCCACCCAGCTCGTTTTCGAGTTGAGGTTCACAGAGACGAAGTGAGAGTTCTGGCACCCTAACCCCCCTCGAAATGTCAGGCAAGGGATGTTGGAAAAATGGTAAACAGCTTCACTTCCCAAAGCGGCAAACATGCGGGAGGGCTAACTCTGGGCAGAGTTGAACCAAAGATGAGCCTGGAAAGAAATTCTTCTCGGGCCGGAGACTCGATGTGTTTTTCCGTGCATGTGTTCCTTCCCAAGACTGGCCCAAAACACGAATCGGAACGCACCCCAGAGTAAAACCCGGGTTAAGCCTTGAACGATGAATGTAGTGATGGGGAGAGGCTCGCATTCATCGGGTGGCTGTTGCGGAAGCTATTCGCTGATAGGGAGACAGGAGTGGTGCGATGTAATTCCTTCGATGTCGTTCGTAAACCACCTTTTACCTCATCGGCTTCGTTTTGAGGCTCCATAAGGACTGATGATGGCAAGTATGCGAGGCGATACGCCTCTTTTCCACACCAAAACAAGAGGAATGGAGAGGGCAGCCGTCCGGTAATTGTCCGCCAGTGTGTGAACCCGATGCCGAACTTGGGGACGGGGAGGACAAGCAGTGGCCCGATGGAGTACATGGGTGTAGAAAGAGACATACCCCTCTTCAGGAAGCATGCCTAAAAAGTATGTTTCCCCCACGCATGTCAGCCCTCACCCGGCATAAAACATGGATTGGGACGTCAATGACGCTCTCCTGGGCTTCACCCATGGCGGTGGGGGAAGGAGTGCTAGGTAATGTCGCTGCCTCGCAGTTGCAGTTGTAGTTCATTCGAACTCGAAGATTCAGGAGCATTCACCAATCCTTCTCTTTCTTAGTGAGGTTGAAGGAGGCGAAGAGGGCATACTGCCGACGGCAACGAACCCCCGCAAAAGGGCATGCGAGGCAATGTAATAGAAACATTAGCACCCTTGATAGAGGCAGAGTCTGGATCGACCAATACGAGCCTGGGTCTGAGGGAGGATGTTGTTCTCTAGGCGGAAATCTCCTTTGTATTGTTACCTATTCCCAAGTGGGAGGGGGATGTAACCCAGGACACGAATTGCAATGCAACCCGGTGTCACAATCCGGGTCGGGACTTGGGCGATGACCTTTGTGAGACCCGCGCGTTGGTTGGTGTAATTCCTTCGGCCAAAATAAAAGTAATGAAGACCGTCGAGGATATCGGCAGTTCATTGTCCGCCAGCGTGCGAACCCGAAGACGAACCTGGGGACGGGGCGGATGAGCATCAGCCCAATGGAGCACATGGGTGCAGGATGACATCCACCTCTTTTGAGATTTTTCGATTTTGGCCATTTTCGATTTTTCTTCCGAAAACATTAACTAAAAGACTTCATCCGCCATAGCGTGAGCGCAAAGAACACTCGGAACGGAGGGGCGAATCTGGCTCGGCCCAATGGTGGTGATCTTTTTTGTTTCATCTGCATTAACCATCGGCCCTCAATCGAAGCAGAGCTGGGTGAAAAAAGATTTTAAAAACGTGGCTTCCTCAACGGGTTGACAGGGTGGATCCTAGGTGGGAGAGACGGCAGAGGGACGGGGAGCTGGCAATTGTCGTGCGTTCTTTCGATTTCAGGGTCACACAGGGTGGAAGCGAGCACAGAGTTGATGGGGGCCCACGAAAACGTCAGGCGAGGCATGATGCGACGCGATTGCCGTTCGTCAACCACGGTGGACCTCATTCCATTTCCTTTTGAGGGTCCCAAGGAGTGATGATATCAAACGTTAACGGGGGATATGCGAGGAGATGCACATATCTTTTTCCAATCCAAAATACAAGATTGGGGCGGACTGCCGACCGGGAGATCATCCGCCAGAGTATGAACTCAAAAGACGAACATGGGGACAGAGGGGAGAGGGGAGGCGGTAGAGTTGCCCGATGTACGATGGCGCTTTTTGTTCGGTGTCATGATCCCCAGCCTGACTCGATTCGGAAGCGACCACAAGGAATGCAAGTCCATGGGGATATTCAGCGCGCGGGGCAGGGACGAGGGTGGGGGGGGGTGATATCGGGATGCTTCTGTACGCAAGCGAACCCTGTGGGTAACGTTGGCCCGATCGTGCGTGAGCAGGGGTTGTTTTGGAGTGAGCCTTGCCGGCACCCAAATGTCAAAAATACAAGCTTAGATCAATCCACCGCTGGGGGGATGCCGTCCCAAGGGGAGACCCTATTGAACCGCTGTTAGTGGGAGCGAGGACAGTGGGCATTGTTGTTTGTTTGTCTTGCGGTCGCAGATGATTTCTCTTGATGAAGGATACCTCTCTTGTCCCCATCCTCTGCAGACCTTTTCTTCTCGAGGATCGCAGGACAACCCGCACTAAAATGTCAGGCTGCAAGAATATACAAGAACTATCCACCAAGGGCAAGGACAGGCAATGCCTGGTCTGGTGGTTGATCCGAGGGTGAACCTGGCGCAAGTTGAAGAAATTTGATGCAGAGACCCATGCTTGTCGGTTGACCGTTGAGTGATGATGGGGAGAGTGGGGTGGGGTGCGACGTAATTCCTTTGGTGTCATTCGTGAAACATCTTGCACCTCACCTCAGTCTTTCGTTTTGAGGTTCCAATGAGTGATGATGGCAAAGGTTGTGACGGGGGCCGATTTCCGAGGAGATCCATATCCACACCAAAATAAAAGGCATGACGAGCGCGATCGTCGGGAGATCGTCCACCAGAGTGCGAACCCGAAAACGAACCTGGGGACAGGGAGGATGAGCATCGGCCCGATGGAGCATGTTGGTGCAGGATCAGATATACCTCCCTTCTCAAAAATATCATCAGAAAGACTTCATGAGTCATGGTGCGAGCCCGAAGAACATTCGGGACGGAGGGGTGACATGTTTTTTTTCTTCTCTGCATCAAGCATCCTTCATATCGGCCCCCAATCGGAGCAGAACCTGGTGCCAAAAGATTTCAAAGACGGAGGACGCCGGACGGGATTAAGTATGGCGTACCCTGGTGTTGAACCACGGTTGTGGAGGCTAGGGCAAGGACGGCTATTGTTCTTCGTGCTTCGATTGAAGGTCCACCCGGGGAGAAGCTAGCATGCAGGTGACAGGGAGGATTTTAAGAGATAACACCCATGAAAACCTCAGGAGAGGCATGATGAAAAAAAGAAGGGATTGTTCTTAAAGGCACAGTCTGGACCGATGATTGAACCACAAGATGAACCTGGGACAGGGGGGGTCATTCATCCCGGGTCGGAATGGTTTTTCATGTTGTTCTCCCCCGCCCACAATTCGAATCGCAACCCATCCCGGAGTGTAAATTGGGACTGGGGCGATGAGCAAAGGGAAGCGATATGCGCTTAGCCATTGAGCAATCTACTGATGATCGGTAGTAGGGGGACAGCGGTAGCCCGTGCGAGGTGAATGTCGTTCATAAACCATTCCCTTTCATTATGAGGGGAATGAAGCGATAGCAACCGTTGACGGGGGGATGATATGCACCACTTTTTGCACAGAAAAATAAAAGAAACAAGAATATCGTCCGCCAGAGTGTGAACGCAAAGACGAACTTGGAGACAGGTAGGAGGGGATGGAGTTGCCACAGATACTAGTCCACAGGTATCTTCAGCGCGGTGGGGAGGTACGAGTGGGGTGATATCGGGATTGTACTGTACGCAAGCGAACGCCGGGGGGTGTTATTTGGTATGATCGTGAGCAGGGCTCGTTTTTGTGTGGAGCTTGCCGTATCGGCCCCAAAAACATATCTTAACTCGGCCTATGAAAAATACAGAGTTGGAGCGTTCATGGGGTGGCGATGCTCCCTGGAATTGAACCGCCAGTGGTAGAAGCGCGTATAGTGGGGGGCATTGTTGTTTGTGTGGCAGCTGCAGATGGAGGAAATACCTCTCGTTCCCGTCCGCTCCCTTTCGTTGTGAGGTTAACAGCACGCTACGCGGAACCCTCACGAAAATGTCAGGGGGGGCATGAAAGAAAAAGATACGGTTTTATCAGGCAACGTCTGAACTGATGATTGAACCGAGAGTGAATCTGGCGCAGGGTGAGGAAATTCGTCTTCTGGCTGTAGAGTGCTCTTTCGTGTTTTCCTTCCTAATAGGGAGGAGGGATGAGATGTCTCGATCCCGGATCGCAACGCAACCCGGTGTAAAGTCTGGGTCGGGACAAGGGCGATGGATGGAAGCGACACGCGCGAAATGTTTGACTGTTGAGCAAAGTATTGAGGATCGCAACCCGTGCGCCGTGATTGTCCTCCGTCAATCACGTTGGCCTTCTTTCGATTTGAGGGTCCTCGGAGTGATCATAGTAAAGTTGATGGGGGATGATGTGCGAGGAGGTGCAGCCACCTTTTTTTCCACACCAAATTAAAAGTCTTAAGAGTCAGAAGATCGGGATATTGTCGGCCAGAGTGTGAACCCAAAGTCGAACCTGGGGACTGGGAGGGAGAGATGCAGTTGCCCGATGTGAGAAGGTGCTTTCTTTTGGAAGGAAAGATCCCCTTTCTTATTACCCTCCACAAATAATGCGAGTCTGCAGGATCTTCAGCGCGGTGGGGAGGTACGAGTGGGGTGATATCGGGATTGTACTGTACGCAAGCGAACGCCGGGGGGTGTTATTTGGTATGATCGTGAGCAGGGCTCGTTTTTGTGTGGAGCTTGCCGTATCGGCCCCAAAAACATATCTTAACTCGGCCTATGAAAAATACAGAGTTGGAGCGTTCATGGGGTGGCGATGCTCCCTGGAATTGAACCGCCAGTGGTAGAAGCGCGTATAGTGGGGGGCATTGTTGTTTGTGTGGCAGCTGCAGATGGAGGAAATACCTCTCGTTCCCGTCCGCTCCCTTTCGTTGTGAGGTTAACAGCACGCTACGCGGAACCCTCACGAAAATGTCAGGGGGGGCATGAAAGAAAAAGATACGGTTTTATCAGGCAACGTCTGAACTGATGATTGAACCGAGAGTGAATCTGGCGCAGGGTGAGGAAATTCGTCTTCTGGCTGTAGAGTGCTCTTTCGTGTTTTCCTTCCTAATAGGGAGGAGGGATGAGATGTCTCGATCCCGGATCGCAACGCAACCCGGTGTAAAGTCTGGGTCGGGACAAGGGCGATGGATGGAAGCGACACGCGCGAAATGTTTGACTGTTGAGCAAAGTATTGAGGACCCCACGACACCGAAGCTTCTTGGGAAGGGGGAGAGGGGAGCGGAGTCGTCAATCATGCACGCTCCCGTCCCGCGGCCTATACTTGAACCCCCTCTCCGCCAGGGCCTCCTCCATCTCGACCGGCAGCCTCCCCGAGACTCTGATCGCATAAAGCCCCGGCTTGAACTTGTCAATGCGCTGCCACTTCCCGACCCACGATTGGCTCGGGTCCATCAGCGCGACAACGCCGTCAAAGTTTGCGCTTGTGACCTGGTCGACGGGGAGGAGCTTGTCGTTGCGACGGAGGATGCCTTCGCAGTTGTCGCAGCCGGTTTTGAACTGCGCCGCGGTTTTGATCAGCGAGCAGAGGAGGCACGCGCGGAGGCGGCTTTTCGCGCCCGCGGAGGGAAGGTCGGCCATGCGGGTTGGGAAGGGGAGGGGGCTGGTGGTAGTGGTGGTGGTGGCGGCGGTTGTGGTTGTGGTAGGGTGGAGATGGTCACGGGTTCACGGGTGGGAGGACCTTCGGGAATGAAGCTGGCGTTGAGGTGTTCGAGCTGTTCGGTGTCGGAGAGCGGAGCCTGAGGCCATAATCATCAAATCTACCGTGGTAAGGACCCTTATAACCGCGGTACGGAATCCCAACATTTCCCTCAATGCCAGAAGCTCCTCGTCTCTCGTCCACCCCCCCCCCCCCCCCCCCCCCCCCCCCCCCCCCCCCCACCCCCCCCCCCCCCCCCCCCCCCCCCCCCCC
>KZ994701.1:0-10177 GCA_003614705.1 Blyttiomyces helicus | reverse complement strand
TCTTGATATTGGGCTGGTGTCGATGGTGCTTGGTGGACTTGGGCATCAGCCTCCCGGAGAGACTGGTTTTTCTTGTCGAAGGTGTTGTAGCATGACCAGAACTTGGTAGAGGCTTGTAGTCATGGTAGCAGAGTGGCTTGCAGGTAGACAGGTAGAGATACTGATCAATCTGTCAGGGGCAGCAGGCTTGATGTTGGAGTCTTGAAGTTGTGTACTTGATGGCTGGACTTGAGGAGGGAGTTGCCTAGGTGCAAGCAACAGGAGGCAGGGAGAGAAGAGGAGTAGAAGGGTCTAGACTGGGAACGAGCTTGGAGGCAGGACTGGATCGTATTGCCCAGGTCTGGTGTTGATCAGGATGCTTTACAATGGGAGGGAGGGACGAGAGGGGAACAGAGGGAAGAGAGGGAACGGGGCCAAGGAGAAACGGAGGAGGGCACCCCCCCCTTAACCACACCCTTCTCCTGCATCCACACACCCATTCTTGCCTGTCGCTGACCCATTTGCCATGACTTGAGCAAAAGCGAGTTTTGAGGACAGGTGAGAGGAGGGGGGGAGGAGTAGAAGGGTAGAATAAGCGTCCCACCTGTGGGCGTTTGACTCCCGCGCAAGCGTTTTATGAAGGGATGGGGGGCGGCCAAAGAAGCACAGGTTGGGATTAAGAACAAGAACAGAATCTGGAACCACGGAAAGGAAATGGAACCACAATAAAGAAACGGAACCATGGAAAAGAAACCAAACCAAGCCCTCTGAATAGACATTCAGCATCTTCAACATCTTTAACACTCAACATCTTCGGCATCTTTTGAATAACATTATCAATAACCTATTTATCTATCTGCCCCCACATGATTGAGTTGAAAATATTTTTCGAAAAACCTCTTTTTTGTTCATGTTGTCATATTTTCATTTTCAATTTCAATTTCACTTTTCAATGAAGCATGTGTATTTTTTTATATCCACTGACTTGAATTTGACAGTATGACAATATGAACAAAATATGAATTCTGTTCATTCTTTGTCACCTAGCGATATTATGGAGTGACTGTATATTATTTGTAAAAAACAATGTGCCTTCATGGGTCATATTGTTCATATTGTTCATATTCTCTAGCGTCATGCGAAGTGAATACGATATTCATAACAACATTTTGCGAATCAACATTCAACATCCTCAACATCTTTATCATCTTCTGAAAAACTTTATCGATAAACTATTTATCTTTCTCCATTCTTTCTTGGGAATCAACATTCAACATCTTCAACATCTTCAGCATCTTTTGAAAAACTTGATCGATAAACTATTTATCTTTCTCCATTCTTTCTTGCGAATCAACATTCAACATCTTCAACGTTCAACATCTTCAAGATTGAAGATTCAACGTTCAACATTACCAATCTTTTTTATCGATAAATAACATTTGAATAACAAAATTTTGATCATTATCACATTCGTATAAGAAAATAACAAAATATCAAAATTATGATCATGATCACATTCATATAACAAAATTATGATCATGTTCGCATTCATACAATAAAAATATGATCATGTTTGCATTCATATAACAAAATAACAAAATAACAAAAGTATGATCATGTTCGTATTCCTATAACAAAATTAGGATCATGTTCGCATTCATATAACAGAATAACAAATTTATGTTCATGATCATATTCGTATAATAATATAACAAAATTGTGTTTGTCATCGCATTTGTATAACAAAATAACAAACTCATGTTCATGATCTCATTCGAATAAACAAACGTATCGACAAAATACATTCTTTCAGGCAATCCAACATCTTTCATCTCAACTCCTCTTCTTTCCCACCTCATTCATTCAACAATTTCTTTTCATTCTTTTGACAAATTGTTTGACAATTCCGCGCCGTGGTTCCATTTCCTTTCCGTGGTTCCGTTACCTTACGGTGCTTCCGTTTCCTTACGGTGGTTTGGTTTCTTTTCCATGGTTCTGTTTCTTTATTGTGGTTCCATTTCCTTTCCGTGGTTCTGTTTCCTTACCTTGGTTCCGATTCTTTACCGTAGTTCCGTCTCCTTACTGTGGCTCGGTTTCCTTCCCGTGGTTCCGTTTCCTTTCCGTGGTTACGTTTCTTTAGGTGGTTCTGTTTCCTTACCATGGTTGCGTTTTTCCTTAGGGTGGTTCCGTTTCTTTACCGTGGTTCTGTTTCCTTACCGTGGTTCCGCTTCCTTCCCGTGGTTCCGTTTCCTTATTTTGGTTATGGGACTTGTCGCTTCCCATGGTCCCGTTTCAGATTCTGTCCTTTCGTTACCGTGGTAATATATTATTCTTTCCGATCAATTCATGCCATGCATTGGCAGTCAGATTTCAACTTTCGTTCTTTTTTCAAAAATAACGAAAACGACAAAAACAACAAAAACATTATATTCAATTCAAACATGGAAGAAATTGATTTTGACCTTTTCGCATCTAGATCAACATTGAACATCTGCTACATTCAAAAACTTCAACAAAACCTTTACCAACAAACTATTTATTTTTCTCCACTCTTTCTTGCGAATCAACATTGAACGTCTTCAAAAATCAGAATCTCAAGAAGTTTATCGGTGCCTAATTATTGCAACAAAAAATTACAGAAATGGGACATACTTTTCTTCATCGAATAGTTTTCTTCATCGAATACGAATAGTTTTCACCAAATAGTTTTCATATTATTTTTTACTGATAAATCACATTGCATAATTTAAAATTTATAACCGACTCTTCAAAACACACCTCGCACATTTTAATAGTTTATCACAATCCTTTCCCTCATTGATTACAAACGAAACGAATTGCAGCGGATATACACTGCCTTTCCAGACAAAAATTGGGATCATTTTCATCTGAGTAGGAATCCGAACATTACGATGGAATTTGTCAAAGCCAATCCAGACAAGCCATGGAATTACCATAGTTTGAGTGTAATCCGAACATTACCATGGACAACGGAGATTGTGAACGCGAATCCAGAAAAGCCATGGTACTATGGGAGCATGTCCTGGAACCCGAACATTACCATGGACTTTGTCCATGCCGATTCAGACAAGCCATGGGATTGGTTTTATTTGAGACACAATTGGAACATTACCATGGACTTTGTCAATGCGAATTCAGACAAGCCATGGGATTGGAGTGAGTTGACTGAGAATAGGAACATCACCATGGACATTTTCAATGCTGATTCAGACAAGCCATGGGATTGGAGTTCTTTGAGTCGGAATCAGACCATTACCATAGAGATTGTGAATGTGAATCCAGACAAGCCATGGGATTGGAGTTCTTTGAGTCGGAATCGGAATATCACCATTGACTTTGTGAATGCGAATTCTGAGAAGCCTTGGGATTGGAGTTGATTGAGTGAGAACCCGAACATCACGATGGATATTGTCATTAAGAATCCAGACAAGCCATGGGATTATACATCGATAAACTGATAATTTTTCTCAACTTTTTCTTGCGAATCAACGTTCAAAATCTTTAGCGTCTTGTGAAAGAAATGTTGGTGAAGCGAGATCATGCCACATTGCATATTCATAAACTGAAAGAGGAATATTCAGCAAGGTACAAATCGAAATCAGGAGCAGAAGTGTCGAGCAAGATTGACAATCATTTGATTAAGAAATGTTTGCGCACATTCAAAGGAAAATATCGAATGAACGAGAAATAAAGAAAATCACCTGGATGCCATACTGCGGATGGACAATGTTGCAAACTATCATCTGCAACTTTGGAAAGCTGGACTTTGAAAAGTTTGAAAACTTTCAATGCTGTTGAACGTTGAAAATGTTGAACATGTTGAATGTTGAATGATGAAGATGTTGAAGATGTTGATTTGCAAGAAAGAGTGGACAAAAATAAAAAGTTTATCGACCGACCCCTGGTCGGATGCCACGAAGCGGCTAAAGTTTTCAAAAATGCTGAAGATGTTGAAGATGTTGAAAATGTTGATTCGCAAGAAAGAGTTTAAAAAAAATAAATAGTTTATCGATGGACCCCTGGTCGGACGCCGCGAAGCGGCTAAAGTTTTTCAAAAGATGTTGAATGCTGAATATGTTGAATGTTGATGTCGATAGAAAAACGTCAGAAATCGATTTCTTCCATGTTTGAATTGAATATAATATTTTTGTTATTTTCGTTTTTTTTTACAAATGAAATCATGTGAACATGGGAACATATTGATTCCCAATAAATGGCATCAATGGATAAAAAAGAATAATATATTACCAAGGAAAGGAAAGGACAACATCTGAAGCGGAACTATGAGAAGGGACAAGTCCCAAAACCACAGTAAGGAGACAGAACCACGGGACGCGACCGGTCACATTACCCTGGTAACTGAAAGACATCATCTGAAACGGAACCATCGGAAAGCGACAAGTCCCATAACCACGGTAAGGAAACGGAACGACGGGACGTGACGGGTCTAATTACCACGGCGCGGAATTGTCAAACAATTGTGGAAAGAACGGATAGAATGATTGACGTTCAATCAAAAGATTCAACATCTTCAGCATCTTTTGAAAAACTTTATCGATGAACTGTTTATTTTTCTCCACTGCTTCTTGCGAATCAACATTCAACATCTTCAGCATCTTTTGAAAAATTTTATCGATAAACTATTTGTCTTTGTCCACTCTTTCTCGCAAATCAACATTCAAAATCTTCAGCCTCTTTTGAAAATTTTTATCCATAAACTATTTGAAAATGTGTCCAATTGTGAATGATCCAATGATTCATTTATGGAGAAACTATTTGAAACAATTTTCAATTGTGAATGATCCAATGCTTTCATTTATCCATAAACTATTTCAAATTGTGTGCAATTGGGAATGACCCAATGCTCTCGTTTATCTATAAGCATTTTGCATATCATGCAAAATTTGACAAATGACGAGCACAAGTCATTTCGTCAGCAAAATCTATCCTAATCTTGGAAGTTAGTCTGGGTGTCACAGTTCATAAAGGTTTTGGCGCAATATTTTCTATACTTTCTGTAATTAAAGAAATATCATATGTAGAGTTGCTTATAATCAGTTCGGGATGTCTGCTTGGTTATGTTCTCAATCAAAATGGAAAGCAAAAAGATGTTGGAAACAAGAACATGTTGATTTCGCCCATTAATGTTCCTTCGGGTCCATTGATTTTCGACAGCAATCGGCTTGGAAAAGTAGACGAATACGATAGAAACCTTGCTGCTAAAAAACATACCTGAAAAGTCGAACGATTGTTCCCTCTCAATTACAAAAGACCTGGCAATATTTTTGGAAACGACAACGCTTCAGACTATCCCGCGCGTTATGTTACGGATAACAACGTCTTCGCTACACAGGGGTCAGCCGGTCACCAGTTTCAAAAAAATGTTGCCACATCCATCGCAACAGACATCAACACAATGTCGTTCGATCCTCAGACAGGTCAATCATTCGCTTTATCAGAAAAGTAAAACATATCCAAAACACCCACCCTCGGAAGCGCTACCTTTCAAATTCCTGGTCAGAACTCTTTAAATGAAGTGGGTTCAGATATTTCACTTTTGTCTGACAGAGCTCTTGATATGAGTCACGCAAACATGAACCCAATGTTTGGGAAATTGATAAAGCAACCATCCGCCTCCAACAATAATTCGCAAATTTTGCTAGAAAAATTAACAGGTATGCCAAGTACAGATGACCAGGGACATTCTTTCACTTGAAAATGGAAGTTCTGAATCAACCCCCTCAAAATCCCAAAAATCTTCGAAAAGCAAATATCGGCCAGCTGTCCGACACTGTGTCAAGGGCTCAAGCTGTTGTAGGTAAATCACAAGAATACATCACACCCACAGACTTGCCTTTTAAACAAGACGTTTATGCTCTCCCGCCAAATATAGACCAAACTCGAAGCGTCGTCAATCCGAAGCTTCTATACAATGCTTAAGTTGTCCCTGGCCAAAAAGGTTTCACCAGACCGACTCTCCCGAATGTTTTGGGAAAACCTCATGATCTAACAACTGATGGCAATCCTAATACATTTGTGCCGAACAAATCTACGAAAATGTCCGCTGCTCGACAAACTTACCTATTGAGCCATTAAAGAAGTACTTACGCATAATATTAATATAACTCACTTGGAAAAAAACTTTCACGCAACATTGCACTGAACATATCAGATTGGAGAACAACCAACATTTCCAATGTGACAGAAGAATCGAAATCATCACAGGAGTTGTAATCAATTTATTGTACCACTTGTTCGCACGTTCATGTAATTCTAGTTTGAGATTTTGACCATTAACTGCGGCGACACGCTCAAATTTAACATTGCTCTCTGAAAAATGTTTCGAAGCATGTAGCATGTGATCAAAATCGGTATCGAGATTGATAACATAAGATTTCATATTTTTTCGGTTTATTAGAACCTTGGGGAATTAGAACGCTGTTTTTATTGGTCTGTTCTATAATCATGGAGCTACGGCGATCGATCTGTTACCGAGTTATGAACACAGGTGCAACGTACTTGGAAGGAACATCTAAAATTGGGATTTGATTGTAACAAAGTTCCGCCAACTGTGATCACCACTGCAAAAAAACTATCAGCTGAATAGTGGTGTCATAGTGCAATTTTGAGATATTCTTTACACAGGTACATCATAAGCAATAAAACTGTCATGACTGATGTTTTTTGACCTGATTGCCACAACAAAATAATCGGCAACAAACAAAGGATTGTGTGGCCACTTATCACAGAGTCACTGCATAATCTGACCCAGAATTGGCGTTGAATTTGACAATTATTATTCGGTTTGGGAACAGCTGTTAGGAACAGAGCATCGAGTCTAATCAAGTACAAATATCCAGCCAATGTGAAAAAACAGCATATTGTCGATTGGTCGGCAGTTGTAATCATCATGACAGCCGGTATACACGCAAGCACATTGTTTAAGGTTTCGAGCCATGAACAGCTCATCATTGGTATCAACTTGAAAAAGGGATCTGGTAAAGATGTTTGATCTGGCCAATTATCCAGTATATTTCGTTCACGTAGCCATCCAATTACAGCATTGCACACCACTACTATTAGAAAAAAGGTCAAACATTTTGTGATTTCTGAGTTGTTGTTTATGTTCATATGTTTATATGTTTATATGTTTGTAAACATATAAACATATCATATGGCATTTCAATGCCATATGATGCCATATGATGCCATATGATGCCCCCCTGGCATTTCAATGGAGGAAATGGTAGAAAAATCGAAAAAACTTAGATCAGTTGGTTCATCAAAGATCAGAAATGAAGAGAACCCAATTGGGTCCTGGCATTTCAATGGAGGAAATGATAGAAAAATCGAAAAAACTTAGACCAGTTGGTTCATCAAAGACCAGAAATGAAGAGAACCCAACCACCTTTCTTGAAGAACTTCGAATAATGAGAAGGCCCAAACAAGAATATGACGAAACAGATCAGAAACCGCAAAAACTAGATGGACAAAATGAGCTACTGGACAAACTAGGCCAACAAAAACAGCAAATGACACAACCACCATCAAACTTTCTTGAAGAGCTCAGAATCAAGAGGCCGATATATGACTCTCAAAAAGGACAGTCTGAAGGGCTTTTCCAAAAGCACAAAAATGAAAGAAACGGTCTACCAAAACAATCACAAAGTTTGCCTTAATTGGACGACACTGTCAAAGAAACTGTCTTCAAGACTCAAGGTACGGGTCCAATGCTCAAGTGCGTTTCATTGTCTGTAACAGCATCCGAAATCGAAAAGATCGATGGATACTCTTCAATTATCAAGACGGATTTTGACACAAAAATCGAAATCCTAGATGGGAAAAAGATATCGAGTACAGTCAAAGTTGAAACTCCTGTCAAAATATTTCGAACAATCGATGAAGGTAAAGATTCAGCATCACTCGAACAACAGTACACTTTCGCAGAAGAAGGAATAACTAACCCACTCACAAAATTGTTCAATTCTATTTCGGGCAATGATGAAGAAAATATAGAATTGAATTCTGGCATTATTAAGCAAACGAAATCCCAAGAGAGTAATTTGGAACATGATGATTTCGAAAGCTCCGAAATAAACACGAGATCTATCCCAAGGTTGATTTTGAAAAGAAGGCAGTTGGAGGAAAAGAAAGCTGCAAAAAGTGTTTCACAGACTGAAGAAATATTGTTTATGATGGAAAACATTTACAATCCTCTGAAACGAGTTCATCCTCGAGACACCATTGATTTTTACGAGCACCTGTTGCCAATCAATCCAGATCCGAAAACATGGACAAGTCAATTCGTTGAGCAAGAATATGCAAACTTCTTCAATGTTGCTATTCCCGGAGACGAAATTGGAGGGGTCTCTGGTTTATCGTCCGCTTTTGTTAAAAAAATACTCTACAATTCCCAACTCTCACCGTGCATAACTGATGAAATCATGCAAGAAATCATGTGTTCTTTGGGGGTAAGTGAATCCACTGTTGATCATAAAAAAGAAGTTTCAATTGGTAATCCAAATAAAGGTAATGATGAAATCACACAATTGACAAATGTACAAGTCACTCTGCCATCTGACCACGACACACAAATGCCCAACAGTTTGCAGGATTATCAACATCCTCGAAAATTTCATAAAATGCGATTTTTGTCTACCGAACTTGAATAATTTACGTGGAATAGATAACATGCACGACATCACAAAGTTAAATATATTGAATTCAGGATTGAAATCCGCCTTGGATAGCTTGGAAACGGTTCCTTTGTCATCGATTCCAAAAGAACCATTGGATCCACTTTTGACAGTGATCGATGAGAGAATATGCAAAAACATGAAATCGAAAAACACAGCCACGTTAAAAATGACAACGCTCCAACAGTGTGGGGAAAAGCCGTGGATATACTTATATCTGGATCAAGTACAGTGATTGGCGTGGGAACCTCACTGGCTTCCACTAGTGGGTTTTCTGCATCAACGGCAGAAGCTGCTGGAGCAAGCGGTCTGTCTCAATCAATCTTGGTTGCTCCAGTAACTTCAGCAGTGACTGCAATCAGTGCAGCCGGCGCGTCTGCAATTCCTGTTACAGAAGCTTTGGCAGCGACGGCCACCGCCGGTGGGTTCTCAGCGTTAATGTCGATCATATCAGCTCTCGCAGCCACGCCAGCCACAGCTCCAATGGCTGCATCTGCATTTTCATCTGTGGCAGATTTGTCTGTAGCTGCTTTGCCCTAGGTTGCAGCACTTGTTGGTGCGGGTGCTATGCTTTTTGCATTAAACAAAGCAAAAGGACGTTATCCTGCTTCATTGCCCGAAACTAGTGGTGAAAAGCATTTGGCTCTTTTGATGGTGGAAGAGGACGATGAAACGATTCGGCTGGATCCTATTCCACAATCTTTTTCTCAAGAAATGGACGACAGTATTGGCTTCATGAAAGATGTTCAGTTCCTGTCTGAAAATCCCGAGAGTGTATCTTATCGCGAAAAACTGGACATTCTCCATCGGAAAGCCAAAATCGTAAAAAAGCTGAGTTTGGACAGTTTCGTTCCAGATGAAAAAGTTTTCTCTGATTTAGATTCGAAAACGAGTTGCCAATTCCTTTTGGAAAAGTTAATATCAAAACTATATCGATTGGAAAGAACGATGATGAAACTGTACCATCATCCGCAATAGTCGAAGCAACAACCTTGCCTACAGATTTTCCTCTTCAAAATAACGATGATGTGAATATTTCAAAGCCTACAATAGTCGACACAATAACATCTGTTGAGTCGCAAAATCTTTCTTCACAACATCAGGAACTTACCCCGCCTCAACAATCGAGTGAGGATTCTACGCAAATTCTCCAACCATATCACAATCACTCACAATTGTGTTTAAGTCCTGAGCAACAATTGATTCAACATCCTTCACAGCCACAGCAACACGTTTTACAATCCTCTCATCCTGAACCGGGTGTGTCAGTTTATGAGATTCGTGTTGTTGGATTGATCGTCAAGAACAACAAACGCGGAAAGGAAATATGAATGTCGAGTATCTACATATGTAAATATTATTCACGTTATTTGTTCAATTCTCAATCACATTCACATTTGAAATTCTTTCAACATTATACAATCATAATCTCATTTATCGATAAATCATATTGCATAATTTATCAAATTCATTCAACATTC
>KZ994700.1:0-10183 GCA_003614705.1 Blyttiomyces helicus | reverse complement strand
AAATTCAACCTTGCTATGATTGACATAGAAGGCAAAGACAAATGGATCCTTGAGAAGCTCCTCAACTTCAATGACAAGGGCAGACTAGCCATGGTCAGACCCTACTCTAAATGCTAACTCGTCAAATTGCTCGGCTACCCGAACGAGGACAACCAGTGGATCAACCTCCAAGACAACAGGGACACCAAAGCATACAAGAACTGGCTCAGCTAACAAAGTTGCTTGCTGGCCCTGGTTGCTCAGCCAGAAGAAACATGACATGTACGGCCAGCTTAATCTCCAACCACAAGCTTGACCACAAAACGCAAATGACCTTTGACTTTTGAGGCGAACCCAAAGCGGCCATCAAATGGTCCCAGACTCCGATCTACAGACCCCGTCAGCCCCAACGCCGCTTGGTCTGCATTTAATGTACAAATATGAGAAGTTATTTTTAAGTTTTGTCTTTTATCTCTGGGGCGGAAAGGAGACATTGTCGCAAAGGCAAGCAATAGAAGCGTATGACTGCCTTGACCTTCAGGGAACAGAGATGAGCTCTCCCTGCTTTCCAACCCTAGAAGGCGCCGGATAACTCTACCATCTAACTCCTTACAATGAAAGAGGCGGCTGGATAACCCAAGAGCACAACAGTTGACCGTTTAGGCCCAGCATGCCCCTGGATGTACCTCTTCTGGTCACCAAAAAAAAACTGCGTGGATTTCGATGCCTGAGGAGCGGGCACCTTGGAACCCAGCCTGTGTTAGGATGGGAAGGGGAGTGGACAATCCTAGACCAATCAGAGAGCTCGCTCCTGACAGCATGGAACTCCCCTGGAACAATCACTCATGAAGACATGGAAACTACCTGCAGGTGTTACAGTGCAAGAGGGAGCCAGACAAACATAGGATAAACAGAGAGTCCGCTGGCGATGGCTTATGACTGCCACAGAAATATCACTTGTGACAACCCAAAGAACAACTGCACAGCTTACGACGCAGGAGGGAGCTGGAGAACCCTAGAACAAACAGAGAGCTGGCTCAGAATGGCCCGTACCTCACCCAGAGAGTCTCTCGTGACTGCCCAGAGAACAACCACACTTGTTGCAATGGAAGAAGGGTGGAACAGATTCTCCACACCAAACTGTCCGCGTCCGGACGCAAGTGGGCCGAACGAATTGGACTATACTGTCCTTTTCTTATCCTTTGCTGAACCTACAAATTTTTCCATCCAAATTACCTTAGCCCAATCCTTTAGAATTAAATAGCGCTCCTCCTTTCCTTCGAAATCACACTCATCTTCCTCGAAGTCTATCCTTGTCCACAAAACACAGTTCAATCTTCTGAGGCTACCGATCTCCACTCCTCCAAATCTTGGACTCCTACGTGCTTCTAAATTAAATTTCTTAGCCTTCTTTGACTGCTACAGAATCGACAGGGGGTGTGATGAATTGTGCTCTTCTTGTCACATTCACATCATTTTCTCATTCCATTTATGGTGTGGGATTAGTCGGCAGATGACTTTGGAGTATGGGAGCACGCAGTTATGGGATGATCGACAGTGTGAACCTTCTTTGTTCCCTGTCCGTCTCAGGACTTCAGTGGTCTTCCCACTAATCTCCAACCCCGGTGGGACTTCACTCAGAGTGAGAGAATTCCTGCACTCCCCTTGTCATGGCCATCTACATTTTACATAGCTACTAGGGACCAACCTGTAGTACAGAGTCAGATTCTTTCCTTACAATCATACCTGAACTTCCTTCCTGAAATCCCCGTGCTTCCTTTGCCCTCTTTGACGCTTACAGAAACCCCCATCTTGACCTTTGTTGGCTCTTTTATAGCAGCCTCCAACTTAGCTTGTTTTACTCCATTGTCCCCAACAGTGCCAATTTACATCAGTGCATGATACATTGGCATCACAATTGAAGCAGTGGTCAGCGGGATGGACTGCTTGAGGGTTAGCCAGCCAGAAGTTCAAGGACCTTGCATACGCTAGCTGTGCGAAAGAAGGCAGGGTATCCAACCTGTGCATGAACCTGGAGGCGAACAGATCCCCGAGGATTTCGGCTATCCATTTCTTAAAGTTCAACACTAGGAAGATTCTAGAGGCAACCTGAACACCGGCTTTGCTCGGAAGCCCAGCAGTATCCAGATCAACCTTGCCAAATCCCTTTCCTCAACCAGCTTCAACGCGCTCTTGGAAAACCTTCAGCAAAGCCTGAAGCCATCCCCTGAGGCAAAGACAAGCTTGTTGAGAAGTGTGACAGCCTTGACCCAAGCATCAAAAACATGTCAAACTTTATTTCTTCCCTACGCGACCACTTGCAAGAATACTGCAAAGATATCCTGAAGCAAAAGGCCATCTAGAATACAGCCCTTATTGAACCCTAGGCAGCCAATTGACCTCCACTGCTTACGGTCAATCCTCTCACTATCCAATACCTCTGACACGCTTTGGACGCATTCCTCATTGGGTCGTGTAAGATGTGGGTTACCAAACAGCAGGAGAAATACAACCAGCCTATAGCCCTTCTTCAGGGTGCACCTACAGGTACCCCATGGCGTTTTTCCAACCCTCCTCTGGCGCCCATTCACATCACCGCCTTCACAAACCACTTTCTTGGTCCATGGCAGCAAACTTGAGCTTGCCAACCTTGCCTTGTGGCAAGCCTTTTGGTACAACAGCTAGTTCAACAGCCTCCTCAACCAAGTTTGCCTCGCAGTCCAATATAACGCCAAGCCCCAGATCATGGACACCAACTTGATCAACTACTAGAACAGAATCATGAAGAACCCTGTAATCAGGACTGCCACAGCTCGATCCTTTGTGAAAAGCCAGACAACCAAAACATGACTGGGAATTCCTCAGGACATCCACAAAACCGTCAGCTACGTCATCAACGCCCACAAGAACTTTGGCCCGGTAGATGGCAACGGCCGTAGCCAAGGAGCAGTTGACCGCACCCAGAGGTACATCAAGTACACAGATGCCCTAGTTCAGCTCAGCATCTTGTGTTCACAGTCGGTACTCCTCAGATTGTCGCCCTCTCACCATCTTCAGAGCCAGCAGCTAACCCATACGCCATTGCACACTCCTTCGGGAATTGGCATGCCAGGGCCTCATCCAGCTTTTCCATTTCCTTCTGCCACGCGAGTCACCTCCGTGTATACTTTACCAACCCTTTTTCCAGCTATCAATAGCAATCCTATTCTCCCGCAGTCACAGACATCGCTTCCTGATGTTGCCCCTGGACAGCCTAACGCAATTGTTCGGTTTCAGCAGCCTGCACAGCTTACAGGGTGTATGGAGGTGCATACAGAAGTGATTGAAGAGGACGTGGTGGCTATTACGGACAAGGTGGCGGACCTCATCACCATGCCAACTCTTTGGGTTGAAAGGGTAGAACAGAATAAGCTGTAACCATCTGTTCTCTTAGTTTGCTAAACCTCTCAAAATCTGATTCAAAATATCTTAACCTAATCTTTGAGTCAAGATTGCGATTTTCCTTCCCCTCGAGATGGCACTCCTCCTCCTCAATGTCATCCTTATTCACTGTCCATGAACGAACATACATCAATCCCATAGTGTGACCACTCTCTACTCCTTGGTCAACTCCTACGCCCTCCAAATGAGATTCCACTGGCTCCTCCTCCGGCCTCAGAATCTACAGGGGGTGTGTTGCATTTAGCCCTTCTCCAACAGTTTGCAAACTTTTTCACCTTCATTTAGAGGCTGGGATTAATAAGAGGGATTGATTTACTAAATGGTAGGGCCCAGCTGTGAGATCCAGAAGGGGAGAACATTCTTGTTTCCTTGTTCATCTTCAGACTGTATGTGTTGCACTAATCTCTGACCTGATTGTGACTTTGCTCTGACTGAGGGAATCACCACACTCCCCTTGTCATTCCCATCCACATTGTACATAGTTAGGAAGACCACCCTGTAGTTTAGGGTCAGACTCTTTCCTCCAAATCATACCTACACTTCTTTCCCGCAATCGCTATGGTTCCTCAGCCGCCGTCATTGCCTGCAGAAACCATTTCCTGAACCCTTGTTGACCCCTCTTCAAGGACCTTGAGCTGGTTAATTTTATTCCATTAGGGGAGCCATCCTCCAATCGCAAAATCAGAGGAGTAGGAGAAGACATAGGTGGTCTTCTTGGCATCAAAGAAGGCAGGCGCTGGCGCCATTGAGATTGGTAGTTTGATGTGATCAAACACTGGTTGCGCTGCTCTGTCAAGATCCACAGCTTCCTGTCCAACTGTAGCTTGGAGGGGGGGTGCTCAATCTGTGCCCTAATATAGGGAAGTAGGTAATTGGTGAAGCCGAGGAATAACTGGATGTTGTCAGTGTTCCTTGGAGTCTGACACTCGGCTACCGTCTGGATCTTCCAGAGGTCAAAATCGTTCCAGAGGGGAAGTGATGTCAAAAATATGATTGTAAGGGAAGATGGATGGATGTCGACCACAAGTAGGTTGAGGCCCCAATATAAAGGCACACGCTTAAAAGCTAGAGCGTCCGACATTGGCAGCAACACCTCCCAACTGCCAAGATGTCTCAAGAGCCTGGCGTGCCCAAAGAATTCAAGTCCAGCCAAGTCCACGACCCAAAAATTGGCTTATTCCAAGATTGCGGCCTATCACCCCCTCCGGTAGACCAAATACAAACAGGAGCCGATGAAGATACAAAGCCACCAGGTGACCTGCCTCATCGCGCCACCATAGATGATGTTGCCATCGGGCAAAGCAGGGTGATCTATCCTATTTTCTTACTAGCGCCCCAGGCGGCATTGGCACCTGCTGTACCACAATGAGGACCAACACGTCTGCTCCGGTTGGTACAATGGTGGACGCTTCCTTCTTATGTTGAGACTCAAGTTCCGCAACTGGGTCTAAGGGGAAGGGGCCAACTAATGGGAGGAGAGGTAGGCTTTACGGTGATTTTTAAAGGCATTAGAAAGTTGGTGTTGAGTTGTTGCAACAACATTTAAAGGTCCCTGGGTCATTGCTCAACTCCTAACGACACAGGCTACTGGTTGCCCACCGTCACAAGCAGTGTCTCCGCCTCTTATTCCCACCAGAGTGCTGTCTTGCCGCACTTGGGCAGGGTCCATCATACAGCATCTTATGGGGGCTGGGGTGCTGTCTTGCCACAGACATGCTTAGCTCATGGCACACCACCTGCCATCATGGGCGGCGAGTCTGACTACAACTCCTTGCCTCACGCGCACATGCCATTTCTGCAAATCATGAAAATTTGGTGAATCAGACCCATAGGGGTAAGGTGTTTTGGCCCATACCTTGAACATGCCATTTGACGCATGCCATTTTGGCACATGCCATTTTGAAATGCCATTCTGGCACATGCCAATTTAGTTCATGGTGTGCCAGCCTACACAGGCTGCCCATCCTCTGACAATCACCGGATAACGCAGCCTTGACTTGTTACTTACATGAATGGACTTTTACCAGTAGGGCAGATGGTTGGCATTGCTGTCCTCTTTGCTGTCCCCTTGCTTCAGGTCGTCTTGGCAATGGTCCCCTTGAGGTGGTCCTCAGGTATCCACATGTTCTTCCAATCGAGTTGGCCAGTCCAGCTGGCAAAGAATTTGTGCCTGTAGGAGCTGTCCTTGAGCTTCGTGCTGACGTTCTGGACTCTGATCGTGCACTCGATGTCGTACTTCTCACCCTTGTAGGCAATGGGTGGCAAGAGGCTTCGAATTCAGGCTTTACTGTGGACGGAGCTATCAGCGGACTAGAATAGCTTGAGGACCATGACGTGGAAGACTCACCTGATTTTGGTGATGTTGCTGACGGAGGTATGAATTTGTTGGGTGTCTGGAGTAGGTCCAGGGCTCAGGACGGTGAATGGACCAACAGAACGCTTTGGGAGTAGCACACAAGGATATTGATCCCATCCGCATTCAGCAGAAACTTGTCAGCCACCTTCTACAGTCGCAGTACTGCGCATGCTCATCTTGTACTTCCGTGAGGGCTGTTTCGACAAACTTGCCAACATCTGCTTGCTCCTGATGATACCTTTCCAGCTTGCTGGCATCCAGAGTTGGTGCAGATGTCACTGTGTTGTCGCGGCATGTATGCTTGAGTGAGCTCCGGACATGGCTGCTCACTGTGAGGAACATAGGCAGGTGTGGGGCCCTTATCCTGGTTGCATTGATCCCAAACTCAACAATCAGGAGGGGGCAGGACCCATTCTTGCCAGTGCGTTTGAGATATGAGTGCAGCATTGTCCAGATGCTCTGAATGTTGCCCTTGTAGTCACCGTACATCGGTTGGCGGTGAGCATTTAAAGGTGGAGGTGGTGATGCCAGCAAAATTGGTGAGGGTCTGGCAGAGCTTGGAGTGACCGATCGGTGACCAAGACGGCAGGGCGTCCAGCTTGTGTGAGGAATCTGGGGAAGAAATGCTTCCCAAGAAAGGTTCGGCTATGGAGTTGTTCATGGTTGGCAGTAGGATGACTCAGGAGGAAAAGTAGTCAACAAAACAGAGGCATGGCTTAAACTCCTCTCTGTGCAGGCCAAGGGACCTTGGCACTGTGAACGTATCGAACCACAACGCAATAAGATCAGGGTAAGGGAAGCCATATGGCTGCTTTGGGACCTCATTTGCTGGCACTCCGGGCAGCTTGTAACGAAGCGTTGAATATCAGGGAACATTCCCATCCAGTAGTAGTTGACAACAATTGGGAACACGTAGGTAGTCATGCTTGGGTGGAAGCGGGCCAGCACTGGCGCCGTTGAGTTTTCTAGTTTGAGATGCTCAAGTGCTGCTCGCCTACGTTTTTACCAGCCCCAAGGCCAATTGCCAGACTGAAGTTGCATTAGGGGGCGCACGAACTCCGCATAGCCGTTGATATAGCAGAGCAAGGAGTCGGCGAAACCAAGGAAAAACTGGATGTCACCGGTGGTCCTTAGCGTCTCCCACCCGGCCATTGTCTGGACCTTGGACAGGGCGATTGGAATACCGCTTGGCCCTACTTTGTGCCCTTAGAGTTTGACCACAGCCAAGCCCCAGAGGTACTTGGTTGGTTTGATTTGGGCTTGTGATTGAGCAGGAAGGCTGGGACCTTGTCAACATGCTTCTAATGTTCTCCATTGTCGTAGATTAGATGAGGACGTAGTTGAGGTGGAAAATATAGAGCCGTTAAAGTGGTACCCAAGTATGGAGTTCCTGAAGCGCTGGAACGCGGCCGGCAAAGGGCACGACAACATACTCCAAGTTGTTGTACCGCGTCTTGTTGATGCTTGTTTCACTGATGTGGATACAGTGATATGCATCCTTGATGTGAACGACTGTGAAGTTTTTGCATTGCAAGACAATCCCTCATCGCCTAAAGGTTAGTGAGAGGGGTGAAACCATTTACGGTCACAGTTTTGAGCCTGCAATGGTCCAGGCTTGGGCAAAATGATCTTTCCTTCTTCTTCACAGACACGATCAGGGCTCTCCATGCTGGCCGTGAATGAAAATCCATACCGTCTTGAAGTAGGAGTCATTTCTCATCTGGATCTCTGCGACCTCGTTGCTGCTCAGGGGTAAAATAGAAAGTACTTAGGCTGCCTGTTCAGGTTGGTGAGATCGAGAGCAAAGTTGTACTTGCCCGTGTGTGAGCCCTATGGGACAAGTTGCCCTTGACATGCCAAGCGGGCCTGAGTGTGGGGAATTGGCCCAGGGCCCCACAGTACTTGGACTCATTGATGGTGTGTTTGCTTTTGGTTTTTGCTAGACGCATTGATATCGACAATTTTGAGTTGCTTGTAGGTTCTCACCATGAAGTCCATGAATGTGCTTTAAGTCGTAGCCTGTGCAAGGTAGTGAGGGATCCCTGGAAGATGGGGATTGCCGTGAAGAGGTGAGGGCCAAGCATGGGGCAACCTTGGAGGGTGTCCTTCTAGTACAAGATGAAGTCATCCTCCACAATGGGGAGCTCGTCGGTGTAGGCGATGGCGAGGGGAGCATGGTATTCGCACTTGTGGAAGGTGAGGATCATTTCAGTAAGGATTGTGCCAAGTGTCAGGAGGTAAACTTGTGCTTGGAGCTGTTGACAACGTTTTTTTTTTTAGGGATGAACTCCTTAGGGAACCCAGACGTAAGCACCAATGGATTGGTACCCGAGGAAAGGAGCTCTTGCTGTACATTCCAGGTGTTTGTGGTTTGCCCATGTTGTTGCTGCGCCCATGAGCTAGGCCTGAAAGATATTCGCCATCTCATGGTTGGTGAGGACTGCTTCAGCCAATGATGCAGCAGCGCCCGGAGCTGGAGGCAGAGGCGGCTGGGCATGTACTGCTCAAGGTAGTCTTCCATCGGAACCATAGATTCAGCCACAGTGTCGATTGAGCTGTTGTACTATTTGAACTCCACCAGAGTTTTGGATTATCCCTGATGAAGTTCCTGCAAAGGCTGTCAAGGGGGTCAGGCCGATTTGTGTTGTTCGTTGCTATGGGGAAGTGGCCATGTCGGCGTAGCCCATTGCATTCAGAGTGGGAGCAGAAGCGGCCATTGTGAAGGTGAGCGCCAGGAGAGATGGCTACCATAGTCCATGTTGTTTATGGGACTTGCTGGAATATGGCGGCTCCTACACTATGTGCCCCACCAGAGGGTCTTGTCTTGAAGAGGTTAGATTTCCTAGGTTGAGGAAAGTAACAGGGTGGTGCCACCATTTTAATGTGTAGCAAATATTCTCCATGGAAGGAGCACTTCAAGATATCAAACTCATTGCAGGGAGGAATGAATGTCAAAGATATAATTCTGCAGGAACTTAAACAGATATTGACCACAATTTGGTCCACACATGAATATACAGGGATATGCGTCAAAGCTAGAGTGTCCAACAACAGAGACAACATCTCCCTAACTCCCAGATGTCCGAACAACCCAAAGCGCTCAAGTTATCCAAGTCCAGCCAAGCCCAACACCCGCAGATGGGCCAAGTCTCAATACGCACCTGATCAGCCCCTCCAATATATCCTAACAATAACTGGATGTTGAACATGATGCTAAGCAGCTAGGCAATGCCTTTCTTCACATTGTTGGCAGCAGAACTCAACTTTGGACAGGTCCCTAAGACGCCTACTTGGTTTGGTGTGAAGCTGGCGCTCCAGGAGGATGGTCAGCACCTTCTCAATGTGCTTCTTGTGATCTACCTCCATCTTAGTGTAGATGGGGATTATTGAGGTAGGAGATGAAGATGACAATGCAGTTTTGGAGGTGCCTGCAGATGAAGTTCATCAAGCGCTGGAACGCGGCTGGGGTGTTGGTGAGACCCGAGGGAACGTCACTGTACTCAAAGTGGCCTTACTTCCTGAGGATCACTATCTTGTCAATGCTGGCCGCGTTGACGCAGATGCCATGGTGGGCGTACTTGACGTATAAGCTGGTGAAGTATTCGGCATTGACGAGATGGTTCTTCATGTCCTGAAGGCTGGCGAGAGGGGTGTGATCATCTTTCCCCCAAAGTTAAGGCCGCGGCAATCCAGGCAAAGACAAACCCCTCCCCCCTTTTTCTTTGGGTCTGCAATTAGGGCTCCCTTGGCCAACCACAAATGCTGGGTCCATCCCTTCTCCAAGTACGTGTAAATTTGTGTGTTCAGCTGTGGTAGCTCTTTGCTGCTCAGGAGGCAAAGGCAGAAGAACCTAGCTTGCACCTTCAGGTTGTTGAGCTCGATGGAGAAGTTGCATTTGCCTCTATTGGGCAGCTATTGCAGGTGAGGATGGAACAGGGTCATTGCCTAATACTTCCCAATGATGTCTTCGAGTAAGCCATCCTGCTATTCTTTATCCCAATGACCTCTGGCTTTGCTTAGATCTGTTCCATCAGTTCCCACCAAGCTGCAACACATCTCATGTGGATCGCTACATCACCTGGGTGCTGCCGGTGGGCTATTGGCGTGCAATGGACCACGCAGTTGAACTCGCCGATCTTCCAAGCCTTGGAGAACTAATTGGCTTCATCTGCATTGTGCCAGGCATGTGAATGAAACAATGGGGCTTGCGCACAGTTCCCGCATCTACCTCCATGAACGCCGCCCAGTTGTTGGAGGGGCAAGGAAGATACTAAGGTGGTCTGGGTGTGACTTGATACGCGGGTGGGGAGTGAGCCGTTGTGAGTGAGAGCAAGGTATTGGATATGGTTAGAAATGAGTGGGGGGAGAATTAGGGGGCCCAGTGGTGGGGGGGGGGGGGGGGGGGGC
>KZ994699.1:0-10187 GCA_003614705.1 Blyttiomyces helicus | reverse complement strand
CTCTCGCAATCAACCCCTCAGTCCCAAAAGCCCTTGACCATAATGTCAGGTTCAGACGATATCATCCGCCACATAATTAAAGACATCGTGACGCGGTCCACGATGGCGGTCAAATCCCGAAAGGGACCGACCACGTCGTCCCCGGAACCCGACCTGGCCCTCGCGCCGGGGACGCTTCCACCGCTCCCCGAAAAGAGCGCCAAGCAGATGGTTCCGCTCCCCCCGGCAACGCCCGTTCCAGACGCAAAGCATCTCTTCCTCGGCGGCATCCACTCCCACGTCCACCCCGCGCATATCACGGACACCCTCGCCGCGTTCATGGTCCGCGCAGTGGTCCTCGATCCGAGATGTGATTTTAGGATTGAGGATGAGCTGACTCGGGATGAGGTCGAGAGGTTGATCAAGGTTGGTGGCGATCGAGATATACGTGGAGGGGGGGAGGGGTGAATCGGCAGGCGCATGTGGTTGGCCGATAGAAGGCGTACCTCGCTCCCCATGGAAAACAATACTTGACCAACTCCCTAATGGCACCAATTTCAAATCCCTCCAAACACACACATAAAAACAGATCAGCGTGGACCGCATCATAAGCGTCAACTCCCCAGTTATGGAAACCGTCCGCATGCAAATCTACTTTGATACCAACTTCCCCGTCCAAGGTAAACGCTCCCTCTTAATTAGGGTGCCTGATCCCCGCGCAGAGGCGTCTCCTCACACCATCCTCTGCCTCCCCCTCCTATCCCCACCAGCCGATTTCCTCCACCGAGAGAAAGTGGCCCGCCTTAATGCCGCCATACCTATTCTGCGCGAGATTACCGAGGTCAAGACGAAAACTATTTCGGTATACGATGGTACGAAGAGGGGCGGAAGGAGTATGGAAAAATGGTTCGGTTATTGCCGAGGAGAAAATAGGCCTCATCTGAGAATTCTTCCCCGTCTCCCTCCCGCCTATCCCTCTCTGCCAGCACTGTACCGCAAGATCGTCTCCTTCCTACTCCACCGCGGCAATGCAGGGAACCCGACTGACATTCGCGTCGTCCGCGAAGCCACCGGTGCGGACTTCCGTTGTTCCGTGTCCCGAATTGCCTTGCTGAGGTTTCGTCGCCTGACTCACCCCCAACCTCCTCCCCCCGCACCTTGCAGCCGCGCTCGAGTCCGTTTTTCCCCAAAGCGAGCTGAGCGTCTTCATCTCGCTGTCGCGCGCGGAAAAGGAAGCACAGCTCAACGGCCTCGCTCAGCTCGTCACCGGGATCCGCTTGTTCAACAAGCATCTGGGAAAGGGGGGGGAGTCCATCGATGACTGTAGGTTGCTCGCCGACTGCCGCGTGCAAGGCCGTATTTGGTGTAAGACAGGACGGAAGCTGAGCCCCGCCCCCCCCTTACCCCTCTTGCAAATCATAATAAGTGCCTGCGCTGTGCACCCGGGAGCTGCAGGACCTTGCATCTGAATTAACGAAGGAAACGGAGATGACTGAGGGGCTGATTCAGACTTTTGTCGGTGAGGCGTTGAATTCAATTGAGGGGAGGGGGGCGGTGAGGGAGGAGGGCGAGTCAGAGTGAGGGGATGGGGGAGGAGGGGCGATTAGGAGTATGCAATGTGAGGGGGAAGGGCGACCAGCTCAAATTCCCCGCTCACGTCTTCTATCTTGGTTACATGCCCCACGCAGCCGTCGTCGACTACTCAGACCGAAACCCACGCGCCGAGTTCGGCGATGCACCACCTTCCCGCCTGCGCTCCGCTCTCGTCTTTCGGAGACAGTACCTAATCTATCTGGACGCGATGCAGGTTCGCTGTGCGAGATGAGGAGGTAATATGTGATTTTCCCCTCCCCCGCTATCGATAAATGCTGAAGCTCTGGGGGTTCACTCTATTAGGAGCAAGTGCAACGAACTCGCACGACGCTGCTGGCGCTCAGCGAGAGGTTCGACGCCACCATCCGCGATCTCAAGATCACGTGCAAGGCGAAGACTGCCGTGCCTGTCGATCAGGTCTATGTGAGTCGTGATATTGAACGCGATGGGATCAGGAGCTAGTTGACCGTGGTTTAGAAGGGGCAGTTGTCATGATGGTGCTGGAAATGGGTTGGGGGCATCACCGAGTGACAACCCTCTCCGCCCTTCTCTCCTTCAGCCGCAATTCATTGCGCTCGCCAACCTCTGGGGAAACTGGCTAGACGAGCTGTTCCTGATTGCATTCCGTCGAGGTATCTTGGACGCCGTCTCGTTTCATTCGAAGGTGAGAGCGCTTCAGATCACCGCGAGAAAAGCGAATGCCTAAGCATAAACGCAACATTTTCTGGCTAGAAAAATCTAAACAATGCTGTCCTCAGTCGTTTGCGGTTGATATCCCCGTGGCTACTATGACGGCCTGTCAGCAATTCAAAAAGGACATTGAACCTGAAATATTGAGCGGTGAGTTCGCTGGTTTGGTTTCTCTGCGATGGCTTAAGACCGCCCCCTTCGCCTCGGTATCTGGATGATTCCGCCTCCCTATGAATATAGTGGCCTCTACCCCCTACCGCTATCACCATCCGCTAACGCCGCACAAACTTTCTGGACACGTAGAGACCGAGGTGATCGCGAAGGCGTCGGAGCTCATGACAGCGGTAGCGATGAGCAACGTGCGCGGAGTGGAGATCATCCATCCAGGAAACACAACGCAGTACTACCGTCTGCCAGTGGAGTACGGGGTTCGTGTTACACTTGTCTTGTCCGCATCCCCATTTCTCCCTTGCGGTTGGTCAAAGTTCCAGCTCTCCCGGCCATTTTGCTCATCAGTCTGTTTTTATTATCAAAAAAGGGGTTCTGCCCGTACACGCTAATCCGCCGCGACGGGCTCGTCGTCCCCGGCGACAAGAATATCGGCCTCATCCGGTACCGAGACCGCCTGTTTGCGTTCGTCTCGATCGAGGCGGCTAAGGATTTTGCGAAGTTTCCAGAGAGGTAGGATGCAGTTATTGGTTTGTTTATGACTGTGCACAGTTCGGATCGGGGGGAGGGGACGCTTCTTCAACGTCTTCTTTAATTTGTGGGATCACTGTTTCTTTCCAAGATACATCGAAGGTGTGCTGGAAATGGCAAAGCGGTCCCCAGACCTTGTCCAGCTGCTTCATCTGTATACTTATTTTCCAACCGTGGAGGCATTGGAAAACGTTCGTAGGAAGCCCGTCCCCAGCAGCGTCCGTGACGGAACTTTTCGTTGAGGCGAATTTCGTCGATCGATCGCACCTCGCTAATTGGAACGGCCTGCTGCTTTTTACATCCCCACACCCTCCCCACACGCGCATCATAAACACACTCATAGGCGAAATCCTTTTCACGCCAACGGCTCCTCGGGCAGCTGCCGATGGTGTCCGAGATCGGATCGCAGGTCGACACGCACATCATGGATTCCGGGATCGATCCTAACTACAAGTGGAACGAGTGGGCGCTGAGGCGGCAGGCGCTCATGCTGGTAAACTTGCTGGGGATGGGTATTCTTATTGTCGGTGGGAATGGTGCGGGCCCCAAGGCGAGCGCGCTCGATAGCCCCCCTGATGCGTCGCAAAAACTGAACACCCTCCCACACTTTTTCAAAGGTCAATCTGAAATCTAAAGTGACGCACTCCGCGCAGACGGATCTGAGCCATTTCAGACGCGAAAGCGAGACACAGCATTACCAGCCAAAGTACGTCGATCGAGATAGAGCTGTCTTGGGATGACGTGGGGCCGAAGCTTGTCCCTTCTCCGTATGCGAATCAGAGGGCCGACACCTCCTATCAAATACTTAGCTCCCGACACACGCTTCACCCACCCCCTGCGCAGAACGCAAACGACGCAAACGCTCGAAAGCACCACCACGAACGTGCCGATCAAAAAGAACTACCTGCACGGCCTCCGCTTCAACTCGAACCCCGCCGGACCCCCCAAGACATACCGGTTCCACGTCGTGGATCTGTCCGTGGACACCGATGGCGAGCCGTGTCCGTACGGCGGCGGTGGCTACGGCTCGAAGGTCGACGCTGGCGTTTGAGAATTTTTTTTTTTTGTAATTTCACGATCCCGGCTGGCCAAGTGACTGAAGGAAGTTGTGTTACGGGGCCTCGCGCGTTGTGTTTTGAGAGATTCTTGCAATGGCAGGAGATTCGCTTGGATTGCGCTGAGAGGAGGGGGGTCCACTTGTATGCTTTTTTTTGCCGCGACCCTTGTCCAAACTAGTAACCATCCGATGGAAAGAATGTGAGCTGTGTCCACCGTCATGCGCATTCGGGACCACAGAGTTGCATGAGCTGCACATTGCCTAAAGTTGCCAGCGCAACTTTTCTGACGTCTCCTCAGTACCGTCACATCTCGTCATATATCAAAATCAATCACCCCCCAGAGCGGGCCCACTCCTCTCGACCCGCTCGCCTCCACCGGTTCGTTGTTCGTTCTCAAGCTTTCCTGCGTCAGATTGAACAGCCTCATCGGCGTCTCCGCTTGCGATTCCTCTACCCTTGTAGTATTCTGTCCGAACATTTGCATCCAGGCTCACACGGAAACCCCGTGGGCGAGAAAGTCAATCGGTCCTTCGCTTTCACACTTTTCCCCCCCATCCGCGTGGTCCTGCGAGGTGAAGCGAGAGCTTTCCCTCGCAGAGCCGATCTCAAATCACAATGGAGAAGGTCACCTCGCGCTCCACCCGCAGTCGCTCGCGTGCCGCCTCTACTGCCCCGGACCTCGGCGCTGGGACCGACGGCGACGGCGAATCGTGGCAAACAAGAATCCTCAAGCCATCGGCCAGGACCTCGAGGCGCCACGCGCAACAGCCTCTCGAGAGCAAGAACAATTACATCGCGCCTGATTCGGAGCAGAGGGCGGCCTCTATGGCGCAGGTGTTGGGCGACCGTGTCCCGGATGGTACGTTACCGCATCGCCCATAGCATTAGCTGCCATTGTTGCATTTCTCTCTGGCTCACCTCCAGCCTCCAGCTTTGCAGTGCCGTCTTTGTCCGCCATGACGATCACCCCGGCTACCGCTTCTGGTGGCCCGCTATCGTAGGTTTTCCTTAACTCCCCATATCCTGATATAGATACTCCTCCCTCGTCCAGCAACGAAGTTTCCCGTCAGACCTAACGTTCTGATTCCGTTCTGGTCCCGATCTTGACTTAAATCTATGTCGTCCCGAAAAGCGAGGAACAGTTTGCCAGAGCGCCCTGTTATCGCAAATCAAAGCTCAAGGTGCCTCCACCGTGTTCCGATCATCGGCTCGTGGCGTACATGGAAAACGCTTCATAGTGAGTCACCGGGCGAGAGTAATCATTAGAGTCGACCACAGTTTTTCTTACCACTCACTCTTCCTCCACGACCACTTCCCTTCAAAGCGCGTTCGTTCCTGCGGATGAGATGCGACTCTTCGATCCCGCCAAAGAGCCTTACATCTCTTTTTCGTCGATCGCCGGATTTCATTCGGACATCACGGTGATGCGCGCGCTCGCGTTCTTCAATAGGGAATAGATCCCGAAATGGAAGTTTTGGCCCCGGCCCGAAATCCCCAAAGGCCCCAGGCGCCCTGCTCGCTCGGCCACGGCGGCGCTTACGAGCGATAAGCCTACGTTGAGGCGCTCGCGCGGCAGTAACTCGCGCAACGGGGCCGAGCACGTCGAGGAAAACATGGACGACGCGGCGGCGGATGATGGAGCGGAGGTCGAGCCTACAGAGGATTTTTTCGTGGACGAGGGAGTCGTTGCGGCCCAGTCTTCCCTCAAGTCTATTTCCGATGCGGCCGGGTCTCCACAGACATCGGCCACGCAACCGCCCGCGGACCCTCCCGCCCTGTCCGCCGCCCTCGCACCAACTGTCTCGACCACCGCTTCGGACCCCCCTATCAGACCCCGCGCCTATCGCTCCTTATCCGCTCCTTCGCTCTCATCCGCCCGCTTCCGGGCCCCGGAGGGATCCGCCGACACGTTCAAGGAGGTTGCACCGCTCTGGCGTGAAGTCAAGCTGAAGGAGGATGCGCTGGAAGACGCGAAGCGCGAGATCCAAAAGCGCGATGACGTCATCTATGCCCTCCGCAATGGGTTTCCTGCTTTCATTAAGATGATGCAGGGAGACCCCCAGGCCCCCGAGGAACAGGACGCCCGCAATCGCTTTTTCGATGAAAAAGATCGAAAAATGCAGGAATAATTCCATGTGTTCTTTGATGGTCCGCGGGAGCGCGTGGCGCCCGACGCGGACCGTGAAGATGCCGCCCATGTGCTCGAGACGCAGAATATGGCGCTGGCGGTCAGCAACGCGGAGCCTGAGTTCGTTATGGGACCTTCACTCGAGACGGATGATACGAACGAAGCGCGAGAGCTTTCTGAAGCGAACACGGCGGTCGCGCCCGCGGAGATCACAGCCGTCGCAGCCGTTAAGAAGGAGAACGAGAACGACATCGATTCTCAGCTAAACGAGCTGATTGAAAGTTTCAAGGTGCCCGAAGCGTCCCCGGACTTGGATGAGCGGCTCATGGAGGTGGGTTGTCATCATGATCTAAGAGAACTGCGTCCACCGGTGTCCCTCGAAGTGCCTCCCTCGTTAGCGCCTTCTGACTGCACTCGTAAATCCCAGATGATGAAGAATTTCATGAATAGGAAATAACAGGTCGTCGCTAAGGGAGGAGTAGGAGGGGCCCATCGCTAAGGAGGTGGAGGGAGAGCATGTTAGTAAGACAGCGAAGTCGGATGTCGTTGAGTCGGTGAGACAGGACCCAGATTTTGAGGTCACAGGTGGAGACTGCGTTCCCGGGTATCCCTCGGGGTGCCTGCCTCGTCAGAGCCTTCTAATCACACACGCACATCTCATATGCCCATGAAGGGCAGCTGGCCTCCGAAGAGGACGGAGCAGGTGGTTGCTGAGGAAGCGGAGGCGGGACCCGCTGCTAAGGAGGTCGAGGAGTAGCCGGTTAGGAGAGGTGTCGTCGAAAAGGTGTGTGACGATGAAGGTCGAAGACTGGGGGGAGACTTCCCCCCGGGGTGCCTTGAAATGGCTTCTCGTCGACACCATCTGACTCAAACCTTAAATCCCACGTGCCTAAGAGGCGCGGACGGCCCCCGAAGAGGACGGAGCAGGTTAATAAAGAGGCAGAGTTAGGTGTCGTCGGCAAGGTGGGTCATCATTCATATCGAAGGCTGGCCCGGGTTGACTCCACCCCTCGGTATCCCTTGATATTCCTCCTCTTTAATCCTTTACATCCTCAGGTGCCGACGGAGCGCGGAAGGACCCTGAAAAATGTTACGCACAACGCCGCGGACGCTGAAACGTCCGCGAAGAAGAAGGCGAAGACGGATGAGACTCCTTGTGATTACCAGGTCCCAGGATCGAGACTCCGGGACTGGAAGCACGGCCAACGACGGGATTGTCGCGAAGTTTTTGTCGATCATTGGAGGTAGACGTCATTTGATCTCTTCTTGACATGCCACTCGCGGGGTATTTAACGAACACTCGGCTTAACCCCCCTGATGCCCCTTCTCGTCATGTCAGCCTGAATCTTAACAGCAACAAGATCAATTGAGGCTCGGTCCATCTTTGCATGCCGCTCGCTGATTGTTTCATATGTTTGTGGAAGATGGTGAGATGATAGAATGCTAAGCGGGGGGGGAGGGGGGTATGTGCTTGGAATTCGAGGACGAGTGAGGGCGAGTGTTTGTTCCCATGAGCTCGGGGTACTACTACCCATCTTTTTTCTGCTCCACGTCGCGGGCTAAAATCACATCGGCTAATCTTGCTCAAGATTCATACCAGTGATGTTCACCAAGAGTTCGAGCTGATTTTGTTTTCCTCCAGTCCACAGTATCTGGGAGGGGCGGGAGAGTGGTCCAGAATCCCTTGCTGCCTGCTGGGCTCCAACATTTTATTCTGGTGGCCGCGGAATCATATTTTGAACTGGAGCCATGATCTTTTAGCAGTTTCGTTGAGCTTCACGTCGGGCTAATGGCTGAGACACACGAGTCGCTTTATATGCGAATGGATCTCCTCCCCATCTGCCCACCTTTCTACTCTCCTCGATCTGCCCCATTCCAATGCACCATGTGAGCTCTTGCCCTAAAACTCCCTCTTTCAATCAGTTCACCGGCGTCCGAAGCAACTATCTGTCGACTCATGATAATTTCATACGCGGTTGTAGCAAGCGAGTTGCGAGAAAGACTATACCTTCCGGAGAGTTGGCATGCCAGCGCTGACATGCTACAAGCTACATGCGTGACTTCCTCGCGCCTGTCCTTCAAGGCCCTTCCGTAGTTGGCAATTGGCAATTGCATTCACATCACTCCGCGATCAGGCCAAAAAGTGACTGACCATCTGCTTGGGCAGATCGGTTTTGAAGAATCCAACAAGAAAGATTGCACGGCAATGCGAAGGTTGGCAATCGGACGGGGGCAACCACAGGATATTTCGCCGAATTTTCCTGAAAGACTGTCCCTTGCAGCCCAGAAGACGAGCTGCCAACCGAGGCGGAGCTCAGCAAGTACCTGGTGGTGGTGGTGGTGGTGGTGGGAGGGGGGGTTGCGTGCCGAACATAAACATACATTGCGGGGGGAGGCGGAACTCAGATGCGGGGTTGGTGCGCACGCAATCATTGAATGGAAACGTTCGAGGACTTGCCCCGACTCGGTCAATGCAAGGCAAACTTTGAGCAAGGGATCTGAGACGGAAAGTGCGTTTGTAACTGGCTGACCATGATGACTGTGCTTTTTCATCGTTAGCGTTTTCCCTCCATCCTTTCCGAATCTATCTGCTCCGTTACATTCCTCCCACGCTGCATATATGGAGAGGGAAGGGCGCGGGGGGTACTTTCAACTCGCTGGCGGTTTCCTTTTCTTTCCTCTTCAAGGAGTTGCTTTGCAGCGGGAGGCTGAATTCCGGAGGGAAGAACCAAGATGTTTCCCGGGCGAGAGCAGCCAAATGTCTTTGCCAAGCGAGCGAGGAGGTCGCCGAGGACAAAACACAGCGAGGGCCGCGGCGCATGTAATCTTGCCCAAAAAAAATGGTTGTGGAGGGGGGAGGGTCAAGGGGGGCACATCGGAGATTTGCGTGACCGCCAATTTGCGGATCCCGCTCATGCTAGATGAGCTAGCAAATTGGAGGGCCGGCTGCCAATGGGTGGGAGTGTTTGTTGTGAAAAAAGTGCCTGGGGCGGGTGAACTATTGAGGATTGGCGTGCCCAGCATGGGCAGCGGCAATGCGATCAAAGGGGATGAAATCTAGCTTTCTTGGGACGGACGGCCGACCATCTCCCACCTCACCGGCGGCGCGCGCTTCCGATGCCCACTAGCCTTGCTCCCGTCACTTTAACTTTCAATGCGTTTTGAGAAAGGAACCCCGGGTTTTTCAAACGCTCTCTCAGACACCTTTCGTGTTTTTTTATTCGCTTTCTTGGCGACCAGCTCCCGCCTCACCTGAAGTGCCCGTTTCCGATGGGCTACTCTCCCCGATATCCCCAGCACCAGTAAACTTCTATGAAATCTGAGTCGCTCGACCGCTCCCACTCGGTCCGCCACTTCCATTCAGATTGCAGCCACCTTCCTGAAAATGCAGCTCGTTTGGGTGATGGAAAGGAAGTGGAACAACGAGCTACGACGAGCGACCAGAGTGAGGCGTCAGACGGACACTCTAGCACAATTTATTTACGGATCGGCGACGAGCCTTCCTCATCGCAGACCCACCGAGTGCAGCAGAGATTCGGGTGTAGCTTTAACGCAATGCCACTGCCTGCAGGGGGGTCAACAGAGACGTTGTCGCGGCCCAGGTCTTGGCGTCTATGATTGCCGAACGTTCCGATCGGCTGGTCCTAGCGTCTGTAATCGCCGGACGCTTCCGACCCGCTGATTCCCGCCTTATCGTCTTCACCTCTCCCTGTGGATCTTTTGCTCTTCCCTGAATCTACGTTCGCTGGGACATCATATCACTTTGTCGCTTTCCGTCCCCTCTGCCTCTTCCCGGAGATAAACCATTTCTACTCTACTCTCAAAAGCTGAATCATGGGAGGCAATGACGATGTTGAAGCCCAGCCACAGCCTCGACAGCTCAGGCTGCCGCTGCTTGGGGTGTTCGCCGGTGAGAGTGCCTTTAGGTGCCCTTTTTGGTGGTGATTGGTGCGGGATAGAGAGGTGATGCTCTCGCTGTCCCAAAGGCCATGGCGTATCCGGGGGGGGGGGGGGGGGGGGGTTGCGCACCGCCCCCACCC
>KZ994697.1:0-10189 GCA_003614705.1 Blyttiomyces helicus | reverse complement strand
GGGGGGGGGGGGGGGGGGGGGGGGGTGGGGGGGGGGGGGGGGGGGGGGGGGGGGGAAGGTGACTTTTATGGCCCCCTTGCGACAGGAGCAAGAACCTGTCTCAAGAACCGATCTCGGGCTGTTATTTGATCAGAACTCACCCTTCACGACATCTAAGCGAACCCCGGCTCCCCCATTCCGATCATGAGCCAGCTTTGGACCGTTGAACCAAGTTGGCCGTGCGCACTGGGAGGGGGGGGGGCTCTTCTCTGCAAGAGGTCGCGACTGGGGCGGGCAAAGAAATCTGCGGACTGCACACAATGGGGGAAGCGAGGCGGGATCGACGGGTGCAGGCGCGGGTGCGCGGGTGTGTGCGTCATTCGGCAATGTCGCAAGGATTCTTCGCGCGAGAATTGAGCGAGCGGCGGAGCGAGTGGTTTTGCATTCAGGGAGGGGACAAGCTGGGGGTGGCGACTGTGGCGACCTACGCATTCTGGCATTCTTCGCAAGAACTTTAAGACGGCGCCGAAATGCGGCAGCCAAGATGGTGAAGATCGGCTCATCTCCCGAGCGCCTCAGCGACCAGATAGCGATTCCCCCGAAATGCACCATCTCCTTCGTCCTGGCTCCCGGAAAGAAAGGGCACTCCAAGTTCCAACAACACCTCTTCCCCTCCCAGCTCCGTCCCAAAGGCACGCCCACAAAAACTGGGACGGAGACGAATCGCAAGAGAAAAGACAATACAGCCTGAAGAGGTTTTATTACTTGGGCGGTTCCAGACAAAGGGAAGAGAGTTCTCACCCCCCCATTCGTCTCTCTCTTTCCTCCTCGTCGAGGACTCGAGAGGCACATCCCCCACAATGTCAACCTAATCCCCACCCTGCCATCACCATCCGGCGCCTCCCCCCTTCCAAGACAAACTCGGGTACAGTGGCGACCGCGCGACCGCACTGTCGCCAGCTCGTCAGAGACGACATTTATTGCTCGTGGGCCCGCTGTCCGATGCTAGCAAGGGGGAGGGGGAGACCCCTTTTGCAAGCATCAATTCAAGGGCCAGCAATTCAAACTTGGATTCCCAGCCGGCCGATTAATCATGTCAGAAGAGATCAAAAGCAGCAGGGATCGCTAGAGAATAGAGATGCCGCGGATCACCATGATCTCGCTCCGGATCTGACGGGAGTTTCGACGAGAAGGGAATGTGCAGGAAGCTAATTGCACGATTTGGAGATGACACTCTAAATGGCTACAAGAAACACGAGGGATGAGAGCTGCACAGTTCGAGGGGGGTGGGGGGGGGGGAGAAGGGGCTGAACACCGCGCCTCATCGTGATGCCGCTTGCGGCACTGTGCGCAGCGCGAAGTTGACCACTTGCTTGCTTCGGCTTCAGAACCTTTCAGGACCAGAGCACTCTGCCGGAACGATGGCACCTTCATGGGGGCTGCCCCCCCCCGCTGTCCTCCTGTCCCCATGTCTTCTGTCCCCCGGCAAACGAAGGCAACACTGAGGCAACTCTATTTTGGGGATGGGTGAAGCGTGGCGGAGTGGGTGGCTTAACGCGCCAACGGCGACGCGGTCTTTTTGCTTCCGGCCAGCGATTGTCGCCAAAAGCCCCCAAAGCTCGACAGGAGCGGCGGGATTTGCCCAGTCGCCCCCGTCGCTTCTTCAAACCGGTCGATATTATCGGGCTGCTCCTGCACTCAGTGGGGCTGCTGGCTGTCATTTCGTGTCAGTGACCTTTGGAAGGCCTTTCGGATGCACATGGTGCCAAACAGATCTTATTTCGGGACATCGTGTGATCAAGCCTTTGGGCTTTTTGTGGAGCTCTGAGCAGCTACGGACAGCAGAGGACAATGCGAGGGAAAGGTCCAAGACCGACGGTCGGATCTTGGAGAGGACTCAGCAGGGGAAGCAAATGTCCATATTCCCATGGGATGTCGTTCCTCGTTCACGACCCGTGGAACGAAGCTTTGAGATACATTCTCGATTCTTCGCCGCCTCCACCCGCCTCCACCTCCTTAGCACCTTTGACTCCTTGCCAGGCTGCCATGGATCTTCCCCACTGTATCCGTAGGGATCTTGCTCTATAAAAGAGCGACCTCGGCCGTCACCCTCATCCTAATCAAGCCGCTCCACTCCTCATCCTCTTCTTCTCTCAACTTCATAGCTATGTTCTCCCGTGTTCTTACATTTGCTGCTGCGCTTGCCGCCATTGCTCCCCTCGTCTCTGCAGGAGGCGGCACTATCGAGAACCGCCCGGACGCTATCTACCAGGCGTTCGCGGACGAGGTCATCTCCTTCATCTCCAAAAACGGCTGCGGTGGCGAGTCGGCCGTCAACCCTTCGACCGGGCGCGTGCTCCCGCCTATCTGGCTGAGGTTCGCCTTCCACGATTCCGGTAAGTTTATGGATATTTTAGGAGGCAACACTTGCACGCAGAGGTGAATCGTCTCGTTTACAGCATTGTTGACTGAATACTCGAACTTTCCAGCCACCTGGTTCCAAGCCAACGGATCCTTCGGGTTCGATGGTAGCATTATCAACGAGTTCGGTCGCCACGGGAACGAGGGTCTCGCCCGTGAGGACATGGCCGATCAGTTCTTGAAGTTCTTCGGCACCGACGCCACCAATTCGTCGATCCTCCTTGCGGACACGATGAACCTCGCCGCAATCGCCACCATCAAAGCCTGCGGCGGCCCCCAGATCAAGTTCACCAGCGGCCTCAGCCACCCCGGGCCGGACCCGGAGAACCTCCTCCCGCTCCCCACCGACTCCAACGAGCTCTCCGTCACCAACATGGAACGTATGGGTTTCAACGCGTCGCAGATCGTGGCGATCGTCACCGGCTCGCACACCCTCGGCGGTGTTCACGCGGCCAACAACCCGGATCTGACGAACGAGGAGTTCTCGGCGTTCGACTTCACGCCCGAGGTGTTCGACAACGACATCTTCAAGCAGGTGATCAACGGGGACTGCCGCATCCCCTTCGACTGCTTCTTGGCGCAGAACGAGCCGTACAAGAGCTTCGTTCAGCTGTAAGTTGATCCTGTGCAATGACCTCCCCACCCCACATCATTCGTGTCTCTTACCTTTCGAATTATATCAACTCACACCCCCTCCCCCGTCCATCGCGCATTTCGCAGTTATGCCTCGGACCAGGACGCTTTCTTCGAGGCCTACGCTGACGCTTACGGCTTCATGACGACTTTCAACTTCAATGCCAACGTCACGCAGGTCCACCCCATCGTCTTCCCCGCTCAAGGCTCTGCCGCCGCTACTCCTATCGCACCTACTCCCACTACCGCTTCCAACCCTGCTGAGCGCAACCCCTTCCGCCCTCCCTTCGGCCCCGGTCCCGCGCGTCCCCCCTTCCACATCGGCCAATCCCCCATCATCGCCACCACCGCCCCCGCGCCCACCCTTGTCAAAAGGGGCGGCTGCCCCTTTTCTGCTTGAGACGGTCGTGATTGAGCTCCCGGCTCCCTTTGTTCCGCTGCATGTGTTAGATAGATATCGTTTGTGTCAAACATCTTATAGATTTTCTTTGTTTCGTTCGCATGTTTTCCTACTTATTTGTTCGCCCTCTTCTTCGCAACACTTCGGGAGTTCCGATCTCACCTTCAGCGGACCGCTACCCGCAAACTCACATCGGGACTGAGCCATGCCGAGGACGATCAATCCCGCACTGCTTGACAATTAGCACTGTTGGGATTCGTTGAGGGGCGGATGCGGCCCCGAGAAGAAACGGCTAAGAGGAAAAGGAGGGGGATACTCGGCGTAGGGTGAAGGGGTGCTAATACCCCCCCACACTGCCATCCACTTGTGCCCTACCAAACATCAACGGACAAATACAGGCTCATTGGCCTCACGAACCCGCTCCTGATTTCGCGGTCATATTTTATCACATCGTGGTTGGGCCCGTTATCAAGTGCTGGACGTTTAGAGTGCGTTGTTCTTTTCGTGAGAGACGGGGGGGGGGGCGGGACGGGGGAAAAGATGGAAAAGGTAAGACGGGGCGGGAGCATCAAAAAATCAAGAGAAGCGGGTGGGGGCGAGTGGGGAGAAGCGACTGAGTCGTCTATTCAAAGAGGGCAGAAGGGACGACAATAAACGCATCAGCTAGAGTGAGGTACAGGCGAAAAAGCGAAAAAAAGGAGTAAAGGGTCGACGGCAATACAGTTGTACCTGCGGATGCCAAAAAATTAAGGAGGGAGGAGCTAACATAGGTGAGGGGTGCCGGAGAAGGGACACCGCCCGTCGGTTGCAGACAAATAGACGTCTTTCAGTTTACATCCCTCACTCTCTTCAACCTTGAGCGCGGCAGGCCAAAAACATACAGGCCGGGGAAGAGCAAAGGGTAAAGGGGCGACGTCAGGCACGAGGACGTGCGCAAGCTAGAGAGGAATTTTAAACGGAGGAGCGATAATCTTTTTCGAGGTATCGCTCTCACTCGCTTCAAACCTTGGCGGGGTGGGCAGAATGGGGAAGAATAAAGTACAAAGAGGAGATATCAGACACGGGAACATGCGGACTGCCGAAGCTAGACAGAAATACTAAACTGCTAAAGGGAGGAGCGATGGCGCCCATCACTCCCCGGGGGATCCTCACCGCTGACCGACTCGCACGACACCCATCTCAACCCATCCAGAAAAAACCACGCACGCCCTTCCCCGCCCTCAGAACCCGCGTCGAAACAGCCGTCACACACTGGACATCGTCCCCCGACCTTCCCCGCAAGCTCACATTCGCCTTCGACCCATACCCGCGCGCATGATTCGACCATCTCGCAGGCCGCGACGCGGCCTTCGTCAAAGTGCTCCAGGCTGCCAGCGGCCGAGATCGGGTGGTTGATCTCCATTTCGTGACGCTTGTCAAGAAGGTGCACTGTTCGAAGTGCCCGCATGAGCCTGAGAGCTACTGCGGGTGTGAGGAGGAGAGTGAAGATTATGAGGAGGATCCTGAGGAGCTGCATGTTATTCATGTGGGCGTTAAAGTTTGCGAGCGGGTTGATGAGAGGGATGAGGTTGTTGAGGATGCGGAAAACGTCACGTCGGGTCGGGACATGTTCGCAGGGAGGGCGCCCACCACGCGCGAATACGAAGAATCCGGCTACGAGAGCTACGATGTGGTCAAGCCCACGATCTACTTCGAATACCACGCGACCCTCCTCGTCGTGTGCCCCCGCGTGTGGGCTCTCGAATCTGGCGCTGCGCGATCTTGATAGGTCGATCAAGGCGGGAGATTACGACGCGGCTCACGATATGCTCGATCGCATCGTCGCTGCGGTTCCGCGGATGCGTGTCCCGTTCAGATCAGGTCATGTTTCGTCCGCGCTAATAGCGTGCGTGTTGCTCGATGTGGCGGTCCATGCCAGAACCCTTTTGAGCGTCGTGTTGCCGAGTGAGCCGAGTGCTGACCGGCCGCGGGTTGCAGGGTACTGGGATATGAGGGCGCTGGTGCCTGCTCTTATTGCCGTCGCCGAGGCTTTTGACTCGGAAAGCGCGGCTGGAGCACTCGATCGCGCTCTCGTGGAGCTTAGCCCCACCATCGTGCTTAAGATTCTCGACGAAATGATAGAGACGGGACATCACGTCGACGCCCACGCTGCACTCGCTCGAATCGTCGCCGCTGTTCCTCGAATGCGAAAGCTCGAGTTGAAGCAGATTGCGTATGCACTGAGAGCGTGCGTGTCCCTCCACGCGCAGGAAGAGGCACTCGCTCTTCAGGAAATACTTCTGTCAGACGACTAACCGATTGGGGCGACAGCCGACCGCGAGCTGATTGTTTGGGCGCTCGTCGCTGTGGTCAAGACGTTAGCGCGTGATTCGGCGGGAACGGGTCGGCTTGGATACGCGCATCCACCTATCGCTCGCTCTTGCGTGTGATGAGCAGGTCGCCGCCGTCTACATCGGGCAGCGAGCAGCCCAACAGGCGATCAGAGGCCGAGAACCGCTCCCGTTCGCGACCGTCACTACCCTGCATGACCTGCTCGCAGCCGGCTTTTGCGAGGAGCACGTCTTCATGGCCATTGTAGCGAGGAACAACATGCCGTATGCAGACCTCGCGAAGCTGCACTTGCGGGCGTTGCCAATGCAAACGACGGCGACCATCCCCTTGGCCGATGCTCTGGCGATGCTTATTTCAATTGTGAAGGAGTTTGGGTGCGATGAGGAGGCGGCTGCGACGCTTGATTTGCCAATGAAGCCTTTGATTCGGTTGTCGCAGGCGCTGGGGGGTGCTGATGCGACCACTTTTGAGTCGCTGGGGAAGTTTGCGGTCAGGAAGTTGGAGAGCCAGGTGGCTCGACGCGAAGAGGTGCCGATTGCGATGCTGGAGGAGGTTTATGACTTGATTGCGGGTGGGTTCGGCGGTGCTGCTGGGTTTCTCTCGGTTATGCGGAAGATGCCATATGCTGATCACGCGGAGTTGGTCTTGCGGGCGCTGTCGAAGCCGTCGACGGCCACGGCGCCGTTGGCGAGGGCCCTGGCGCAGCGGCACCTGTCCTCAGCGAACCAAGACCACATCGTCGCTGTCGCTTGCAAGCTGCTCGCCCTCCCCGAGTCGGAGCAAGACATTGCGCGATTTTTCTGCGACACGCTCATCCGCTCTGCGTCGACCGTATTCTATCCGCTGCTCCCTGCCGTCCTGAAAGCGGTGCAGGGTCCAACGGTCACTGAACACTACCGCCGTCTCGCGCGGCATCGCATCTCGCTGATCGAAAGCCAGAAACCGGGCGAGTTTTCGTGGTACCAGCCGCTCGCCAAGCTACCTTCGCATCGCAACATTGAGAGATTCCTCCGCGGTGGGCAGCGCACGATGGCAGTACCTTGGATGGAGCATGCTCGAGAAGTTGCGAGGTTGTTTCGTGGGGATGGCGCGTTCTGTCCTGAGATTGAGTGCAGTGCGACGGTGGAGGTGGTTGGGCATGGGAGGAATCATGGTCGGTGCGTTATCACGAAGACGAGGGGGTATTATGAGTGGTTGTGGGAGGAGTGGAGGGGGAGGCAGGAGGAGGCGCGGCGGCTGGAGGGTGTGCTGGGTGGGGTGTGAGAAGGTGGGGACTACTGGAAGGGCTTTTTTCCTAGGGTGTGCACTCTGTATGTAATTGGATGGAGATATTTGGTAGGGGGAGGAGAAGAAGAAGACTTTGTCGATCGATTGAAGTCTCGCTGGTGGCGGAGGCACGTTCGGCGGTCGGACTTGTTGCTTTTTGCTTGGCTTTTTGTCTCCGGGACCCTTCGAACACCGGAGCCTTTGCTAAACTCTGTCTTTCCTCCCCATCCTCGTAGATCCGGGGGAAAAAGTCATAATGCCCACCTGCAAAAACCTTAGGGCCCAAAGCAAAAGGGCGCGAGCGGGGAGGGGGAGTGAGGAGGGTCCCGTCTTTTCAACCGGGGGAGAAGAGACAGGGAAAAACTGCCGGAAAAAGTCAGCGGGGGAGCGCGCGAAAAAACATGAGGGCACAAGAACAAAGCAAGGGATGGGGGCAAGTGGAGAGGGGGGGAGAAGAGACGGGGATAAGCGCGGAAAAAGGAAGACGGGGCGGGACCAAAAAACGCAAAAGCAGTGGATGAGGGCGAGTGAGGAGTGGGGGGAGAGGAGAATTGACCTGTCTCTTCAAAAAAGACGGAGAGAGACAGACGGAAATATCGTGCGCGGAGCGGGCAAAAAGCACATCTTAAAACGTTTGAAGGGCGGGGAAGTACAGAGGAGGGATAGGGGGAATGGGGGCGAGAGGGCACCCGTCTCTTGAAAAAAGACAGGCAGGAGAATACGTGAAAAGGATATGAGCGCACGAAAACAAATGTGGCGGATGAGGGCGAATGGGTGGGGTAGGGGGGAGAGGAGACGAGAAGAAAGACGAAACAGGATAGACGGGGCGCCAACAAAAAATACCATAAGCATCCCGAAACACAAGCAGCGGATGGGGCCGAATTGGGAGGGGGGAGAAAAGAGACTCTTAAGCGGGGAAGAACAAAAAACAAAGGGACGATAGCAGACACGACGGCGGACTGCGTAATCTGGACAGAAATACTAAGCTGCTAAAGGGAGGAGCGATGGCGCCCATCAGTCCCAGACGAACAGACCTGTTCCATTCTACAGCTCTCAACCGAACCTGCGTCACCGCTTGGCACACTTTTATTGCAAAGCTCGCAATCTCGGCGGACACATGTTGGGCAGTCGGGAAAAGGCAAGGGAGAGGCGGGAACAATAATAACAGCGGGATTCGCCAATCTTGCGGCTGGCTCGGACGAAATCAAGTTGAGCGACTCTTGGTCTTGTTTCCCCTGCCTTCGGCCGTGCCAACTCCCATTAAGAAATACGGAGGCGCCTCATTGATTCGGCTTTGCACAGTTCGGTTTCCAGCAAAAGAAGGATAGGGTATCGTTCGTCTTCTCTTCCCTGCCTTCTGCGGCGTGATAAACCCAGAACAATGCCCCGCCGGTCCCTCTCCCCCCCACGACAAAGGTACTCCCCTCCCTCGTCATTACCACCTTCCCCACCACCTTCCAAAGCTCTCCTTCCCACCTCCGAATTTCACCAGGAAGTGGGGGAAAATGGGTTGGGATTTGCGGTCCAGAGATGTAAGTATGCGCCTAGGCTGTGTTGAGGGAGCGATTCGGGGTTGACCCCAACAACTGTTTGCTATCCCCAATCAACAATACAGCGGACTGAGTGGGCGGGGAAGGCGGGTGACAGGCCCCCGTGCTCGAACGGAAACGCACAGGCAAAAAAGGTAGTGAAAGAAAGAGTGCGCTGCCCGAGAGTGGGGGCCAGAAGAGGCGTTTTCGAGGTCCACTTGCTCCATCCCGATAGTTCGAACGCAAAACAACTTTGACCTTTGTGACGACGGTGAAGCTCCTTCAGCTTCTTCGCCGATGAAGGAGACGAACCCACGACGCCGTGACGCAGCTTATTAATGCGGTGGCGCGCTGAAGCGCGTTTTTTTCGCGCGCTGGGAGATCCGTGACGTCCGCCTGTTGGGTCCATCGGATCTTGATAGTCAGAACCCCCGCCATTTCCCTCCGACCATTGTTCCGCTGCACTGCACGACATCATCAGTCCCACTCCCCGAACAGCTCATCACACTGTCATCCTCTCGCCTCCTCAACACACCCCCGCTTCCCCAACCGCTCGGCATGACTGACGCCCCCGTCCCCTCCCTACTTGACAAGCCGACATATTTTTCGCCCGCCGATGTTACTCGACCTCCACGATGCATACTGAAATGCCAGATCTCGTTTCTTATCCCGTCGGAGACATCTTCTAGCAGGCGTGCGTGGGCAGCTACAGCGGACCGTTCAAATGCTTGACCTGTCACTATTCACTGATCCTTCGTCCAAATCGGAAACCTCAAAGTTCGATCGATCCCATCCACTTGGCTTCTCAAGTGCTCTTCATCAAATCACTCCAGACATCGTCGCGCAGTTCGCCCGTCCCGGTTCCCACTCGACAATCACATGCACGAGGACAGAGTCAGAGAGCGGGGGGATCGCACTCATCGCACTCATGCGAACAGGGAGCATCCGCAGCGGCAACCGCCCCTTCGACTCATACAAACTTTCCTTGCTTCTATCAGAACGCCATCGACGTGATGGAGTTGGGACCAGACCGGCCAGCAGACCATAGCAAGAGAAGGCTGACTCAACTGATAGAGGCCAATATATGAAGCGACAGATATTTAGACAGGGAGCGGATGAGGGAGGAACAAGTGGAACAGGATAAGGAGAAGGAGAAAGGGGGGACGACGGAGAGAGGAGCAAACACAGGGGGAAGAGCAAGGAGGACGAAGAAGGGAGGCACACAACACTCGCCCCCCCCCCCCCCCCCCCCCCCCCCCCTATATAAAAAAAACATGACGACTCCTCCGCAGCCGAAAAGGGAGAAGAGACTATTGCGCACGGGCTGAACACGGCGACATAGCATCAAGACCCACGAAAAATGACCCTCCCTCTCTTCGCCCAAACGCCCCTTCCTCACGTACAGGGCATGGCGAGTGAGGAGACTTACTCAAAGTACCACCTGCTTTCGGGTCTGAGTTGTGACTGATTTTCAGCACATCCTTCTACACAGACTGGAGAGTGGCCTCCCCAACCTCCGGTTGAGACTTTCAGGTCGGCAAGTTTGGAGTTACCCCAAAAGTATGTTTAGGAACCCCCCCCCACGAACCAAACTCACCAATCCCCAACCTCCGTCCCGCGATCAAACACA